>KZ652205.1:156885-171866 GCA_001010745.2 Gerris buenoi
AAAAAAAAGAAGGAGAATAACAGCAAACTTCTACTATTATTCCCGAGAGGTGGTGATGGTATGGTTATGGTGTAGGTTTAAGGGAAGAGAGGTTCGTTTAGAGGTAGATACGTAGATGAAGAAGCTACCCAGGGCAGAACTTATGCCAGGGTTTCGTTCTAGTGTTACCACAGCCAGAATAATTGGACGCTGAACACGATACCTTACTTCGAAGTACTTGTAATTAAATTTAGTTGCAAGGTGCAGATCGCAGCCTAACGACACCTGTACCGGTTGCGTGACTTGAGCCTAGGCAATTCTCCAGCTAGTTGTGGACGTGTAAATAACTCCGAATACCAGGTAAGCGCCCCTACCACTTTTTGGATCGCACTAATCCACCTAGATGGTCCGGTACCCTTAATTAATTAAATGATGTTAAACACTGAAAACTTTGTCGAAGCCTAAATCTAACACATGGCACTTATCGACGCCAACCTATAACCTGTAACCTTCTCCAAGCAAGCATCCTAACCTTTAAGGAAGAAGAACAAAAAGAACAAAAAGAGCAACCCTGCCAAACAAAAAAACAACTCTGCCAAAATGGCGCCGAATTCAAATTATAACCCCATTCAAACACAAAATTAAAATAATAATTGTACAGTTTGAATAATAAACATAAATAATTGCTACAATATATATTTACACTTAGCTTAATATAGCTATAATATTATATACACAATATTTTCTTTCTTTATCTCGGTCGGAAAGAATACAGAGAGGAGAACACCAATCTATATATTGTAGAATCAGTTCTATATTCTCAATCGTATTTAGTCAAATTAATCTAGAATCGAATACTGCTCTATAGTTGAAAAATTATTATGACAAAAAAATATTATGAAATTTTTTTGGCTGCCATAAATAACCTTAGAGCAAGGAAGGGGTAGAGGGAACAATATCATAGAACCTGGGTCTCAAAAAATGGTTTATTATGCTACACCCCTAGACTAAACGTCCCATGCAGCTCTTTGGGTGAAACCGCATCGATAACTCCATCAATTTTTTTTTTTTTTTTGTTTTTTTTATAAATATGTACTTTAATGTTTGTTGTTAACCTTATTAATTATCTAAAGGCAGTAACGTCGTTAATTCACGTGTAACAGTTCCTAGATAACCAATAGCAATCTTCGTTGAGTGGGGTATCAAATAAATTCTACTCATAAGAATTTGTTGACAAGCGTCTGTGGGGAAGGAAGGACAAGGAAAAGACCAATAACACAAGGACCAGTGACCACGTGATCACTTTAGTTCGGGTTGAGCTCGCTTGGGAGGTTTAGTCTAGGGGTGTAGCATAACGAACCACTTTTCAAATCACATTCCTCCCTCTACCCCTTCCTTGCTTTGAGTAAATAACCGAAAAAAACAAAAATAAGGGTTTTTAAGTCATAATATGTCACGTTATGTATAGAATTAAAGGCATTGTTGATCAGGTAATGATCATTATTTCCCCTTATATCCTACATACATAAGTTCTTAATGCAAAGAATCACAATATCACTAGTAACAAGCCATTTTAAAAATTACTAGAATCTCTGCCGACTTCACTCGAGAAATAGATCGATTGTTAATAGGTTATTAATAAAAGCAAAATACTTAATCCTACAATTGTTTAAACACTAGACGTAATACCTGCTATTTCAAATTGCCGTATTTTATTTTCTTCCTAGTTCAACTTATTCATCTTGCACTAAATCTAATAACTTTAAACATTTAAAAGTTCAGAGTGAGATTCTAGACTTTGTAAATACACAAACGTACAAAGAAATACTATTTTATATACCATTAAATATATTTTGCTAAAATCAATCTTTTTAGATGGTAAAATTAAATTCTAAAAAGCAATACATACATATATATAATTATTTTAAAAAGATAAAATACAAATTACATTGGATTTTCAATTAATAGGAGTGTATCAGAATTTAGAAAAAATATTATATTTTCAATAAAGAAATTGTTCTTAGAAAGAATATATAACTTTCACTTTTAAGTAAAATAATTTCTTTTGAAGATCTTTCTTTCAATAGTAACATTTTTTAATATTTTAAATACATTAAAATTTATTTCATTTGATATTGTGACCTTGTAAAGAATAAAATTTTTATTAATGTTTTCTCTTCTTATAAAACTCTAACTTTGCTTATTGTAAATCGTATAAAAGACTCCCGACTGTTTGTACACGTGTTATATCGGGCCTTACTTTGATGTGAATTTATATGATTTAGCGAATAATTGCGATTTATGTCAAAATTCTTTTAGTTCTCTACTTCAATCCAATTTATAATAAAATGAATAACTTGGGTGTATATGACCTAGTTGTCTGACACCCTAACAAAGCAATAAATAAAATAATAAAACGAATAACTCTGCAAAAGTAATATATTTCATTGTTGACAGTAAGGAACTCAATTTTTCTCTTTAAGTCCTTTTTGCTTGTTTGAGTGATCAATTTAATATGCTTAAAACGAGATATCGCTCTCACTTTTCATGCATATTGGCTAAATAATGTCAAAATATTTTAATTCTCTTTTCTTGCGATTTCTTAAGAGATATTATGGTATGCGGAAATGTTCTATATAAGGGACTAAATAGATGTTTCGGTACTTCTTTAGATGGTTACTCCCCTGTGTTTTTTAGAAAATAAATGACTTTGACTAAATAACTATTAAGACAAAGGAATGCTTAGTCCAATGTACTTTGGGACAAAGGAATATCACACTTATGTTTTTATAAGGGGAGTAACAATCTAAAGAAGAATACTCCGCATACCTTCTTTAGATGGTTACTCCCCTTTGTTTTCTTAATAAGGGGAGTAACCATCTGAAGAAGTGCCGATGTTTCTTCATTTATTCAGATCTCCTGTCCCTTTGGGGTTGATAACAAGTCTTTAAGAACCCCTACCCTATTTCCTATTTTTTTCAGTCAGCAAAGTTAAATAACACACTCATCTCGTTAGAAGAATCATAGAAATTGTTTAATATGAGAATAAAATATTTAATAAAATTAGTATCGATTGCTTTAATTCTTAATGGCCACGACTAATCCATTATCCAAAATGTAGTGTTAATAAAGGCCGGGCCACACCTGTACGCACCGTGCCCGCGCCGTGTGACGGCCGTGTGTATGACAACACTCGGTAAGGAATAAACCTAAGGAAATGTTAAGGGGCCCATACACAGTCCAACTTGTTGTACAACCAAGTTGGGCAACTTGGTTGTACAACCAAATACAGGTTTCATAAACATCAGTCTTAACAGTAAATCAGGCACTTGTTTACTTTATTATTAAAAAATAATACATTTAAAATAAACTATTTTTATTCGCGTTTAAAATTTAAATGTCAGTAAAAACTGAAGAAATTATTTTATGTACAATGGTTATTGCTGCGTGTACAGAGAAAACCAAAAGAAATAAAACTGTGGGTAAAAAATTGGCTGTAAAAACAACAAAAAATGTTCACACAAATATGTTGAATGAACGCAAAACATCATCACCAGACGATTATACCAACTTTCTGCGAATGAATGATGTAGTTTATCATGAACTACTTTATAATCGTGGCTCTCACACAGAAGCAATATAATTACAAATGACGCAGTATAAATTGAATGCATGACGACGCAGGTTTTGAAAAAAAAAATATTTTGAAAGCTATTTTTCTTGGAGTGGTCACATCACAAAATCATTGTCTTAATAAGAATTCATATTGAACGTAACCCGATCTTATTCAGACGTTTCTTTACACTCTCCAATGTTCCGTCGGAATCAATTTGTTTTTTAAGTAAGTAGAAGTTCCTCCCAAGCCTTATTTCTTATATTTTCATTTTTTATAATTGTCGCTTTTTACTTTCCACAACTCCGGTAAGCTTCTGTATTTTTCAATGAATCTTTTCCATTGATCGTTGTTACTGATTGTCATAATTGAAATATATTAAACTATTTAACAACTAATATTTTAATGAACTTATTGTTTCATACCGTATAAAGAATTAACGTATTTGATTTTTCTTATAATAGTCCTTTAATAATATGATCGTCAAAAATATGAACATTGAAAATATGTTGATCATAGGGCAGTGTTGCCTAACAAAAATATCTACAAATCATAAATATAGATATAAATCTAAAAATCTTAGGAACGATACAAACTAATGTTGGTATTAAGGTTGTACAACTCGCCCATACACAGTTCAACACGTTTGTACAACATATAGCCACGCCCACAAATATCTACGGTTCATTGTATCAACATGTTTATGAAACCTGAAAATTGGTTGACAAACCAGCCCACACACGGTCCAACTTGTTGCACAACCGACCCAAGTTGTACAACAAGTTGGACTGTGTATGGGCCCCTTTAGGCATGGTCCACACCTCTCCGCACCGACATTTTATTTGTTTTGTTTACTTTTTGACATTTCCTTAGTTGTCCAACACACGGCCGTCATACGGTGCGGGCACGGTGCGGACAGGTGTGGCCCGGCCTTAAAATGTGGTATAATCTTGGTATTATTATATAAAAAGAAAATATGTTGCTTCCGAGCTTACCCAAGGGAACTGAAGGTATGTGATCGTTCTAAAGAACGATAATTTGTATCTCCTTTTTCAAATATTCCAAAACTAACATCTGTTTCAAACATTTTTGGTGCAAGGTGCTTATTGGTGATCTATGATATTTTAGTCACAACTTTGGTGTGTCACCAATTTATTTTTTAAGATGTAGTCTATTTATTCTATGTCTACTTATGTTGCTACGTTGGTTTACAAGAGTTATAGCGACATTTAGCTTATACTTACTTTAACAAGGTATTATAAATTCTTATTTAGAATTATATTCCTGGGGTATTTTAGAAGGTGTTTGAATCTCGACTCTGTCTACATTGAATATTTATAGATCAGTAATTCGCAATTCAAAGTAAGCGAGATCTTAGCATAAAGAGAAAATATGAGGATGCAATTATAACTTAAATGATAAGTGTGCTATTTTACAAATTTCAAATGAACGATTTTAAAGTATTAATTATAGAAAGAATTATATACACCTTAATAAATATAAAATGTGGAACAGATTGAGGGTTTTAAACTATTAATGTGAATCATAGATGGAACAGGTTGCTTAATAATTCCGTATTAGGTAAAACATTCGAGGAATTTTGTTTTAGGAATTTAAAGTTACATTGTTAAAAATTATTTGTCCGGATTAATTGTCGCAAATTTGAATCCCTGCTGAGATTGCAACAGTGAATCGTGAGCCTGGCATGTTTGGGTTTAATATTTGACTCCTATCCGAAATGAGATTTCTATCATGTCTAAAAAATGTCTCCTTTTTGAGTAATAAGTGGGTGAAAATATCTAAATTAGTGTGTGCAAAATTAATTGTTACTTAATAAGTCAAATTAAATCGTTGGATGTTAGACAGGTCTATATTTCGTTCTGATTTTATATCCAATTTTGGAAGGAAGTTCCTTATGGCACGTTCTGGAGCCCGGGAGTGAATCCGAAAAAAACAACCAAAATCACCGTCAAAAATAACCGTCACAAAATCACCGTCACGAAATCCGATGACGATAACTTGAGTAAAAGATCACCGAGTTAGTAGAAATTTGGTACACATGTTCATTTTACAAATGCCCAGGCTAAGTTCGTTGGATAACGTTATCCGCCTAAGTGTTCACGCGCAATGCTCGCGTAACCGTAAACTTCAAAAATTTTAGTACGGGAAAAAATATTAAGGAAGCCTTTTCCTTGACCTGTTTTGTTGATTTTTGTTATATGTCAAAATGTCACTTTGTTTTGAAAATATAATTACGGTCTCATTAAAAGTAAAATTGATCTGTGCTGACGTTTATTTCAATATATTTGGTATATTATGATAATACTGCGTACTTAATCCAAGAAAAAAATTCATCTTTTTCATGAGACTTCATCTATTTAATGAGACAAACTACTTTTTAAATATTTTTTTTTTAGTAAAACGAACACTGACCTGTTATGAAGTTATAAAGATCGCTAAATTTGTTAGAGTGGACCTAAAAACGTCTTATAATTGGAAGTTTAAAATAAAGAAAGCAACGGCTAGGTACAAACAATTAACTACTTTTAATTTTGTCTCTTTTCTAACTCCGCCATGTACAAGTAGTTAGCAATGTATACGTACTTAGCACTGTGAGCTACTTTTAATTTTGTCTCTTTTCTAACTCCGCCATGTACAAGTAGTTGCATCGTATACGTACTTAGCAGTGTGATTTTATAAATTATATTTAATGAAAAATGTAAGGAACTTCGTTCTTACCGGGTGTCCCGCGACACCACACGTATTTCGTATTTTTTATTATGTATAAGTCGTTAAGGATTGGTAAAAGTAAATAGTTTTGTACTAAAATGAGAATAAGTATGTGCGATAAGCTATTTTATAATCTAATTATATTTTTAAAGACTAATTTTAATTCTTAATTTAAATTATTACATTTTATAACCATTTTTGAACATACTAATTTTAATTCTCCGTAATTTTAAAATTATTTTAATAAAAATAATAGATATACAAGAGAGAGGTGATGTACAAGATTAAAAAGGACTATACATTTATTATAGATATACAATCCACATAAAATTAAATACAAAAAAAACTCTTTTGAAATATTTTTCAAGCTTTTATAAACATTATATTTAATTATTTTAAATAAATAAACATGTTAAAAATGAAAAAAAAAAAGAAAAAAGAAAAGAGGATTAGATTAAATAAATCCTCTCTGATTATAAAGTCAAAACACGAAACCGCATTGAATCGAAACAAACTGGAATAATTAATAAAATAAAAAATAAAAAAGAACCGCAGAAGAATACAAGTGGAAAATCCTTTTAATTAAAAAATTATATTCTAAGAAGTTCTCACATTTTTCCCTTCATATTTATGCAATAGAAGAATGGTCAGTAAATTTAAATAGGCGGCATTTTTTAAACGTTTATATGTCTATAAACAACTGAGCTGGTTATTTCATTGTTTTTAATTTTTTTTTTAATAAAAAGGAGCTATTGTGGAAAATTCGATTTTTACTTTTTTTTAAGTGTGACATCTGTGCAAACACGTGAAGCCTTAAATACTCGGCTGATTTTGAATAATTTTTGCATACATGTTCAGAAAAACCATATGCTTAGGCAATATTAAGAAATTTATTTAAAGTCCCAAAAATGGGTACTTTTCAAAAAATCTGAAAAAAACTTATTTCTATAAAACTGCTCCATCAATTATAATAAAGCATTCTAACATGTAGTATATTAAAAACAAACGAATTTAACCATAGATGTCGTATTCTTGGATATATATACAGTGTGTCTTAAGATAGAGTATCCAAGAAAATTTTTGAATTTTCGAAAAAAGTCATTCTACTCCTGTCTGTTCTTAACCCTCTATAAGTTGTAATATTTTATTGATTTGTGAATAGTGGGTGTTATGCTTTTAGAAAACTTACCAAGGAGTAACTTCCCTTATTTTTATTATATCGAAAAAAAATTATAAAAGTGGCTCTAAATTACAAAAAAAGTATAAATATAAAATTAAAACTTAGAATTTAATTGGACGCAATCGATAAATTTTAAATTTATTTTGTCGTTATACACTATTTGTTTTTTGATCAAGTGTCATTTTATTTTTAAATAATTTAAACATGAAAGACTATTATTTTGTTTCTTTAGAACTTGAATCACTTGAAATTTAACTTTTATTATTAACAAAAATAATTAATATTGAACAATTTTCTTATTAATTCCCTATTAGTACACTAAGTTGAATTTATTGTATAAAAACATAGATTTATACATATATATAAATTTATGTATAGATATATTTATGTCAAATTGCAAGTTGCTACCGCAAGTTGGTAAGTTATCTATCTAATGAGGATATCCCTACCGTCGATACTTGCTTGATCAGGAGATCACTGGACCGGTTTNACAGTCAGAGAAAAATAGACTTCAGCGCCGGGATTCGAACCGAACGAAAGTATTCTTCAGTGTAGCTTAACTGGCTAGAGCACCCGCACACTGGAGGTCCGTGGTTCGAATCCCGGCGCTGAAGTCTATTTTTCTCTGACTGTCTCCCTTTGTAAATAGTAATTATAATTTGATTTAAATTAAAAATTAAATATAGTTATACTTGTAAAATTGATAACAAAGACTGATTAAAAAATGTATATTATGACGAATCATCAAGTGAATGATAGATATAAATAACATCATTTAAAAAATAAATAAGATCTGTATACATAGGACTACAGTATTTTGAATTTTCTGGACCGATTTTTTTATTGTTTAGATCAACTCTTTATCATATTTAACTCTTTATTTAATATTTACATAAAAAAAAGAAAAATTATAAAAGTTAAGTAAAATTAAGGGGTTATTTTAAACCCTGCAACTTTGCTATTATACATATTTAACAAAGTTAGGTAAAGCTTTTCGAGGTTGTTAAAATTATTTCTTGTTTACAAACAATTTTAGGTGAAAGTTATAGATCTAAGTGTGTTTAAGTTGATTCTATAACCTAGACAAAATTTAAATTTAATAATAGACCAATTTGCCCTTAACTTTCTTAATGAAAAATACAATTTGTAAGCAATAACAGCATTTATAAGGTTTAATTTATATTAAAATGCACGGTGCACCAAATATGCCTGAGGTTTAATTTGTATATTTAACATGATTTGATTTGAAGCATGTTTTTGATTTGATTGAAGCATGTTTCACAAGAAAAATCTCATTATAATATGGACAAAGTAACTAATAATTATTCTTTATTCTTTATATTTAATTTTATTCTGAACTGTTGAAAGAAAAAACAAAGAAAAACCTTTTGTGAAACAACTTATTCAAAAATATTTCATTCTCAAAAAGGCTAAAGGAAATCCCTAAATGTATTTTATTTGAGGATATGTAAATATTTGACTTATTTTACATTAAAAAAAAATGAAGCCCAATATTTTTCCCAAGAATTGAAGCTTATCCGATAGTTTATCCCACATAGTATAGCTTTTTTTATCGTTGAGCTCCTAACAAAAATAGAAATAATACATACAAAATACTCCCTTATAGAGATAGAATAAGATATTTCTATTCTCATGGATATATCACATGAAAATATAGACTACAGAAATAATGTATTGCATAAAAATAAAAATCTTTTCTACACAACTCGAACTTAACTGTCTCATGAACAAGTGCATAGTTGTTTCGTCCAGTGTTTTCCAATTGTTGGTTTTCTCCAATTGTCGGGTTTTCGAGGTGACAGTAAATTATAATTCAACATTCTAGCTAAATTCAACATAAAAATAATTCCTCCCCGGTAGGTAATCGAACCCGACCTCTCACTCTATCCAATTGTAGCTAATTTCTCAGGAACTAGATTTTACTGCATTTTATATGAAATATTATTTAATTTATCTTTTAATGATTCGGTACTCTTTTACTTTTTAAGTCACCATAACAGAAAAGAATGTGGTAGCAAACAACTACAAGTAAAGTTTATTAATAAAGTAAAGTTATTATTTATAACGATAACGATTTTTCTTTCATAATTATCTCCTGATATATCTTACAATTAAACACACACACACACATTCATATAATTCAAAGAATAAAGTTTTATTATCATTAACCTTCAAAAAAAATCTATGAATACTTTATAGATTTATAAATTTTTAGATCTATAAGGAATTTAAAAGATTAGTTATTTTATTAACAAGAAATAGACCTCTCCGGATAAACGGAGAGAAACAGCTACAATAAATGTGGTTTTTAGCCCGAAGATGACCCAAAGAGGGGTCGAAATATCGCAAAAGTGAGCTTTTAATTTATTCCTTTAGACTACTTATCAATAAGGAACAGCTATATTTAAATGTATTTGAAATTTATGATTGTATGTCTGAAATATGCAAATCACTTGAACTTGGTTCATGAAACTTACAAAGCAAAGTAATAAAGACCAGTTTTTTTTTGTTTCTGTATTCTTCACCTAAATTGTTTCCACGTGCAAAATTTTTGGAAGATTGAAAGACGGGAATTAGTTCAATATTAGGGTAATAGGTGGGCGATGAAATTTACATTATTTCTATTTCATAATTCATTATGAAAATAGCAAATTATGTCAATTCTATAGGTGATGACACAGAGTCATCCATTACATAATATATTTGTTGAACAAGCCCTTTGGCAGGGCCTTGACTATTGCGCAACGGTTTATTATAAATGGCTCATGCTTGTACAGTAGTGGAAGTAAACAAATAGATTCGCATCCTCATCCTCAATACATGCATTGCCATCGTATAAACTAGATTGTAATGACAAAAGACATTCGTATAAAAATATCTTACATAAAAATGAATAAAAAATAAACCAAAAGAAAGTGATATAAATTATTTATCAGTTTAGTTTATATCCCTTGGATTTTATTTATCACTTTCCATTTTTATACTTTAAAACGGAAATTAATTTTTTATGAATCCATTTGATATATTTTTTTTTCCTTTGAGCGACCAGGAAACCCTTCGTTAACATAAATATTCATCGGAAGCAAACAGAAATTTCATCTTTTAAAAAACACTATAATATATGGCTCTTTTTAAAGATATATTTACGTGTAAGAGAAAAATACATAAGTTATGATATGTTGTTTATTTTCTATTCTCTTTTACAGTTGACTTAGGGTGTAAACAGCTTGCCTTTGATTTATCTTTGATTTTTGCAAAAGCCTGGAAGTAAAAACCGAGTCGAAATGAAAACTGCTTTCCAGGACAGTAATCCACAAAGATATCGTGACAGTTGAAAGAAACAAAGATGAAATACGTCCTTCTCGTTCGTTCCTTAACTTAGATTTTCTTTCATTTCGGTCTCTTCTGTTGAGCTAAGTTTTCTTAAATTTTTTTGTCTTTTTAGTTGCGTAAAAGTCTGTTTGAAGTTTTTCTTTTTTCTCCCATGTTTCTGTGTAACTTCTTATGCTCATTGGTAAAGTTTTTCTTCACATACCACTCACACTTACTAAGGCAAACAATTTTTACAAAAGTATAAAAAAAGTCAAATGGTAGAAACAAAAAAGCTAAAACAGTATTTGTAATAAATCCAGGGCTAAATCTCATATATGACATATTGAGGGATAGGAGTAAAGCTCTAAATTTCATTACGACTCAAAGGAAAATAATCCAAAATTATTCCGAGAATATTAAAGTATTTAATACTTTTTTGCTTTCCGCTTTACCATCAGCCTTTCTAAAACCCCAACCCCAATATTACTCTTGTAAATGATAATATAATATTAAGGATAAACAGAAACTGGGTACTATTGTCTTAAAATATTTTAACCAAAAGCTTGTTTTATACATAAATAAATTATAAATGATAAAAGAAAAACACCAGCAAAAAAAGGTAGTACTTAATTTATTATATTATAAACGAAAAGTAAATATTTACTACGGACTAGTTCCAGTGTATACTCAATTTAAAACATTATTTAATGTGTCACGCTTGCGTGGCACATCCCTTGGTGTCTCCCACTAACACTAATTATATATATATATACATATCAACAATGTAATACCGTGATTATGCACACTGCAATAAGGTATACAATTAGTGTTAGTGAGAGACACCAAGGGATGTGCCACGCAAGCGTGACACATAGGAACTGTTCCAACACAAGGCAATACATATGATTTAGGTATATATTTATATATACCTAAATCAATCTGAAATACTCTGTACATTTATCCGATTGGGCTCAAATTTTGTATTTCCACTAAATGCGTTGTCCTGATAACGAATTAAAGTTTAAAAAATGGTTATGTCTGTTTGTCTGAATATTGGTTTTTGGGTAAATTGTTAAGCTCAATTCTGCGAGTGATATGTACTATAAAACTTTTTGGTTGCTCAATATAGGGCGGAGAACGGGGATTCTAAATAGATTTCAAAATTATAATATTTTAAAAAAAAAAAAAATAAAAAAAGTATACCACCAATGTTGCAGAAGAAGCTGAGGACAATATTTTATGTTTTGTTGAAATTTCTGTAGGAAGAATTGTTAAAGAAATTATTATCCTATCGCTATCATGTAATATTTAGATTTATTTTTTAAACAAATGTTACATTTATTATTTATACAGTTTATAAATCATCAAGAAGACAATAGTTTATGAATCACCCCTCAATTTTTACCACTTATTTAAAACGCTAAAATAAAATCTACGAGTGAATACGTTGTATAATCATTTCTAAATTATGTGTATTTATATCTGCCACCATGGATTTTCAAACATTTTATCCCTAAGACTTAGGGACAAAGTAAGAAAAGAAGGGCAATTGAGTCCAGACTGATCTTATAAATTTAGGAAGTTAATACTTGAGAAAGGGCTCCTATTTTGGATGTAAACTGTTTTAAGAATTTTTCTTAAGTAGTCAGAATCAATTACTACTTTTGGGATATTTTCAAATTACCTTATCAAGGAAGTGGGGGTATAGAAAATTCTCGCTTATTAAAATATTTAAAATGTTTCTTGAAGGTGTTAAATGTTTTTGAGCTAGTAATTTCAAGTTGTGATAAGTCTAGATCGATTTTGAAGCCGACAAGAGGTTTCCTATTCAAATACAGGAAATTAAAAAATAAAATATGCTGGTTACTTTTTATTGTAAGATATTAAGATTAGATCTTAAAGTTGTACAACGTTATGACGAAAATCTTTAAAAGTAATGAAAAAAGTTTCATTATGTAAAAGGCAAAAAAGGTCATACCTTACTTAGTGACTCAAAACTATTCAATTATAAGAAACAATTTGAGATATTCAAGTTTTCAACTTAGCGACATCATAGCTCAAATATACGACTTTAAGGGAACACCTAAAACACTCATTAAGCTTTCTCAACCGTGTTTTCTACACCCTTGGTACAAGATTTTTATTGAGGTGGAATTGCAGAACACACAACAAGTGGAATTAATGTCAGTTTTTAAAAGTAATGTTTTGTTAAGCAAATGTTCAACTTAGATCATTTGTAGAAACATTTTCTGAAACGTCAAAAAGGAGCATTTAGATAAGAATTTGTTTTAAAAAGCAAGAATTTTCTTTAAAACTAAATTAGTGCTTTATGCTACAATTATTAAATAAGAAATAGAGTTTTAGACTAATCCATAATATACTTGTATATATACATAACATCAAAAGATCTAGGTTCAGCAAAACTATAAAACAATATTATCTCATGAAAATCACATTTTCCACTAAAATGGGCCGACCACTCTCCACCGGTTTTTTTTTTTTTTTTTTTTTTTTTTCTCAAACGCCTATATTGCCAAGCTATATGTCCCACGGACGAACTTAGCTGACCACTTATTCTTAGAAGGCACCAAATCATTTACTTATACACAAAATTGAACATTTTTGCTTTAGCTTCTAGACCCCCCTGGGTTTTAAAGAATAGTCTGCCTACAGAAGTCTCTAAGGTTTGTGTGTTTGTCTCTGGTTAGACTAATAAAAGGGATGTGAGGACAAGTGTGATATTGCTTTGTCCCAAGGTATATTGGAATAAATATCCCTTCGTCTTAATAGTAATTTAGCCTAAGGTATATAATGCTACTCTGTATATGTTCCTTTGTCTAAATAACTATTAACGCAAAGAAATATACGGGGTGCTAAAGTAAAAAAGTACCCACAAAAAATTGTAGCTATATAATATAAAAATTTAAATCCGTAAAATTAACTTTTTTAAATTGTTCTTTTTTCAGAAGCATTGAGAAAAAGTAAACTTTTTATTTTTAATATAACACAGGAGATAAGAAAAAATATTACACAAAATATAAAAGTTTTTTTCGTAAATTTTAATTTTAGACTTTTAACTTTTGCTTGAGTAATATTTACTCTAACCTTTATCAAAGGCACGTGGTTTATATGACACATTGTTAAAATCAATTTTAGAGGGAGAAAGTTAAAACATAATTCAAAAAATAAAAGTTTCGTATAAGCAATTTACATTGACTTATTTTTTGTTATCACTTTAATAATTTTATTTTTTTATTTTTTTAAAAAACCATCAACAATAATTGTAATTTATTTTTAGACGTTTTTTTTTCTTTGATATGATAATATGACACAATCATAAAACACAAAAATATAATTTCAATTATATTGTTATTTGTTTTAAATAAATCAAAAACATGTCAAGAAAAAATGCAGGAAATACTGGAGAAAAATACTGGATAAAATATATCAAATAAAATAAACTTTTAATTATATAATTGAAAATTAAATTTAAGTTAGCAACCGTTAAAGTATAATTGTATGAGATTTTTAGTGAGATACGGTTTTAAAGAAATTATGTTTTTACCAACTAGTGTCGTAAAATATATTTACATCATCAGGGTATATGGCTTTGAATTTACAATTTTTTTATCTTATTAATTTATAAACAAACCTGTTTTATAAATTGACACTGTCTGTTAAAAATCTTGTCTGGTCTTTTCATAATAACAGAGATAAATAAGAAATTAAAAATTTGATATTATGTTATGATAGCAGATGCTAAGGTTATTGGTGTCAGTTCTAAAATTTACAGTGTTATTAGTTTTATATATATAATACATTTCCAGGACATTTCTTTTATAAAAATTTGGTTCTTGGGCAAGGACTATGGGATTCGAGAAATCAAATTTGTGTTTAGTGGAGTAGAAGTGTTGAGTAAGGGCAGTGGGGTTGGGGCAGTTGGGTTTGAGGCTGTATTCGTGCTGGTATAGACGCTTGTGTAGGTACTGGGAGGTTTGGCCAATATAAGATGAATCGCATTCAGAACAATTAATTTTGTAAATTACATCGGATTTGTAAGTGAGAGGAGTTGGGTCTTTGAGCGTGGAGTATAGGCTTTTGACGGTGTTAATAGGTTTGAAAGAAATTTTAGTGGTAGGGGACTGA
>KZ652205.1:201404-214887 GCA_001010745.2 Gerris buenoi
TATAATAATAATAATATAAAATATAAATAATATATAAGTATAATATATATATCCTGTAATGACCCTATGTGCAGTCGAACGGGACTAAAATCCCCAAAGAAAAATATATATATATATATATATTTTTTTTTACTAGAATCGAAATTAAATTGATTTAATAACAATTACACGAAGAACAATTAGTTTACCTGTGAGAAATGTGATGTAGAGAAACATTTTCTTCTGTCTATCTTTCATGCATGGATCTGTTTTGTGACGACATGGCGGGGTCGCTGTCATGGACCCAAACATATTAGTTTTATTCGTCGCATTCTTGCCAATTCTTCTACGGACTTTATAATCGCGTAAGATTGAAATCTAGAACAGAGAAATTTCAACAATGTTAAGATAATGACATATTTATCTAACAAATATAATAATTTTTAAAAAAAATCTTTGATTCGTTTTTCTCTTCTGACCTTAACAACAGAATAAGAAAATAAATTAGCCAAGTATATGCGCTATTAGCACTCAGAAAGTATCCGTGGGTAATTTTAGAAATAGGGCGTATTCGTTATCCAGCTTAATCGTCCCAATCATATCAAGGTAATGTGAAGTTTGTTTTAGCTACAACTTTTGAACTATTTACAATAATGATGTAAAACAAACTCCGTAATATGGGTTTTTATTGTCAAAACGCAAGTAAAGGAATTCGAAATGTCAAAGCGCAAAGATGAATTCGTTCAATAACGAAACCAAATTTATATTTGCACTCAAGAAGTCCTGCTTTTTCATTTAACACCCCACATGATGCATTTCTACAATAAAAAAATGTCAACTCCTTCAAATTAAACCCTTAGTTTTTAAGGAATTATTTATAGGAGCTACCCTACAATTTTCCTGTGTTTGGGTTACTACACATTACATAACTGCAAAGATTGAAATTGTTAAGTTGAGTACTTTTGGAGATCAGGTACGTTACAGACAGATAGTGCATAAATGTAAGTCTTCGAGTTTTGCCTACGAACCTTGAAAAAAGTCTTCAAATTCTAAATTACCTTCATCAGAAATGTGCTTTACACAAATAAAACTGCGGGAGGAGTGCGGTTTAAACAAAGGAATATAGGGATAGGGATTCAAGCAACTATTATTTTGTCACAAAAAACTTTTTAGTTGTTGATTTACCTCCTTTATAAGAATTTACATACCGATTCAGAACTCTTTGTACCTAAAAATTTCGGAACTTCTTTAGATTGTTACTCCCCTTATAAAGAAAACAGAGGGGAGTAACAATCAAAAGAAGGTGTACGGATTGTTCTTCTTTAGTCTGTTACCTTACAAAAACAGAAGTGTGATATTCCATTGTCCCAAAGTACATTGGATTAAACATCCCCTTGACTAATAGTTAGTTAGTCAAACACATTCTAAAACAACATGAGTAGTAAAAATCTGAAAAAGTAACAACATTTCATTCAATAAACAGTTAAATTTGAAAATTTTGCACTAACCATTTATTTCTTGTTATTCCGAAATGCTAATCTTAAAGGGAGATATTTTAATCGTAATTACAGCAATTAAATTTCTAGAGTGAACCTCTTTCTCCATAAAAAAACAAGACTAGGAAATTCGTATAAAACGGTCCGAAGGAGAGGAACGAGTTTAGTTTTCCGAGTGAGAGGGGTAATTTATCAACAAAGCAAAGCCTCTGGGAAACTGGCCTCTAGGAAAACAATGCTCCTAGCACTCCACTCTTTGCCAAAACCAAAACATAGTAAAGAAAATATAAAATAAAACTTCCACTTGGAGCCAGAATGTTTCAACAACTTCTTTCTTATCCTTTATTGCCCCAGTTGCCAAAAAGTGTTGTTTTTTCTCAGATGTGGTTTATATGATTTTATTTTCAAATTTTTCCCTTTTGTCTTTCAGTATTAATAATGAAAATAATATAATATCTAATATCTAATGGTGTTATACTAAAGGTTTAATTCAGTTTAAAATCAGTTTTACGTTTAAAATCAATGTTATAGAAATAAATAGACGAAAGGTTGTAAAACGCCATTTTTTTTTAAGTAGTTTTAAAATTTAAAATTTTTGCTTCCTTATGTACGCAGTAGGTATATTGTGTCTATATATACAATATACACATATTATTCAGATGAGAGATTATTATAGAGAGGGAGAGAGGTTTTAAGAGAGAGAGAGAGAGAGAGAGAGAAAAGAGAGAGAGAGAGAGTGATAAAGAAAGAGAGAGAGAGCTAAAATTTTTATTTTAAATTAAAGTAAATTTGTTCGCTTATCTGAGAAAAATCATTTATTCGAAATATTTAATAAAAATAAATTTTATTCCACTGGAAATCGAAACAGATTCATGTTAACAACTTCTTGTTTATACCTAGTGGAGTCACATTACATTTATAGAAAAAATCTGTCCAATACAACGGTACTTTCATTAAAATTTACCATGAAAATTATTCCTGCGGGGAATCGAACCCCGATATTTTCTCAGGAACTAGATATTTCTCGGAAAAAATGACATATATGTATTTAACAAAGTTCGAATATAATGAGTTATATTATTATTAATTTAAGAGTACAGCCTATTTTATTCTATAAATTATAACTGATGATGGATTGCAAGGTTTAATCATAACTCAGCATAACACTTATTTCATGTGAAACGTTTCGATTCATCCTCTGGAGTCATATTCAATATTAATTTTAGCATTAATATTGAAGAACCAAATTTTTATAAAAGAAATGTCCTGGAAATGTATTATATATATAAAACTAATAACACTGTAAATTTTAGAACTGACACCAATAACCTTAGAATCTACTATCATAACATAATATCAAATTTTTAATTTCTTATTTATCTGTTATTATGAAAAGACCAGACAAGATTTTTAACAGACAGTGTCAATTTATAAAACAGGTTTGTTTATAATATTAATAAGATAAAAAATTGTCAATTCAAAGCCTTATATACCCTGATGATGTAAATATATTTTACGACACTAGTTGGTAAAAACATATTTTCTTTAAACCGTGTCTCACTAAATATCTCATACAATTAATTTTATCTAAAGAAACAACAATAAATATAATTAATTAAATTATTTTCAGAACTGATATATTTGTTTTTAAGTCGAATTTAAATGCCACTATTTGAGCATTTTTTTAATCAAAGTTGTCGGAACTGTAATCGAGAAATATTTTCTTAAAAATCACATTCATTGAATTTAGATTTTCCAGCGATCACATTCTTTTTAAATGTATATGTGAAAAGTAAACATTTATTTATAATTTTAAATAATAAATTTAGTATAGCTGAATTTTTATTAAAAGTCAAACCGCAGATAAACAACTTGAATTCATTTGATAAACGATTTGAAAACTTTTAAATGTTAAATGAAAAAGTGTGATAAACAGGGATTAATTTTAGTAATAAAATACTTCTTTGCTTGTTTTACCCCTTTTTAGGCTCAGCATTTATTTGGAGGTAAATTTAAGTGTTTTGTTAATCCCAATATTAAAAGGCTTTACTCGCAGAGGTAAAATCATATTTCAAACGATTGTTCACATTAACACTCTTTGTTCTGTGCAATTTCGATTGAGGTATTAGCAGACTTTGGAATTGAAAAGTTCAAAGAATTAAACATTACAAAGCTAAATGGTGAGGACTTAAATGATTTTATTTTGTTCAGACGTTGTAAACACATATAACACAACAATCCACCTAACTATAACCATCACATCCAGGTTAAGTCTGCAGATATTACCCAGCCATATATGTCCCCTTTATGTGAACTGATAACATTGGGTGATATTTGAATTTACCCCTTTCCAAATCAGGAGGAAAGGAGTAAGAGTTAAAATTTATAAGTATATTCCTATGTCGACACATGCACTCCGAGATCCCGCCATGGGTTGAGGATGTACCGGTTTCTAGCATGAAAATTTGGCTATCAAGTTAATATGTCCAATTTTACATTCGAAGCTTGGTAGAATAAACATGTTTCAAATTCAACTAGATAAAATATAACTAAATTAGTCAACTTTTACTCAAGTTTTCGTCATCAGTCGATTTCGAGACGGTTGTTTTTATGACAGTCGGTTCTTGGACGGTAGGTTTTGTTACCGGTCTTTTTACAAGCTTTTATTTAACTTGCAATGTTAGTATGTATGTATGTTTGGGTCAAATCTTGCAACTAAATATAAAAGCAGTTATCCTCAACCGATTGAATTGAAATTTTGCATACTCGTTTAGTGTGGATGACAATGAACGGTTTACTAAATGACGTCATTCCATATCCAATTTGGCGGACAGCCCAAGATGGTCGACTAGTTTTTTTTTTTTTTTTTTGTTTTTTCTTTAGTACGCCCATGATATGGGTATCAAATAAAATAGTTTGCTGAGAAGAATACGAATAAAAGCTTTTTCTTATAAATATTATTTTTATAATCAACTTATGTCGGATTCAATCCCGGACTACCTGCACTGTTACGTGCCATAAGAAGCTTAGTTCCAAAGAAAAAACCCTTCACTAATTCAAATTTTAGATCTGGTCAAGAAATATGTTTAACCCTCTCTAGAAAAAAAAAAATTATTGCTGTAAAGACAATGAATTAATAACTGCAAGGAAAAGGGATGGTAGTGCGTGTTGTTCTGAATGATTAATTCTAGTAATTTCCATAGAAACTGCTCCAGACGTAGAGGCATGGAATACCCAAACCCTGAACACCCCGGAGAAGGAGAACGTCCCACAGCGTCCACTAATTCATAAAAACCCATTTCTTTTTATTATTATTCTTTGCCAAAAACACACACATACACGAAATATATCAGAATGGTTCTTTTTTTAGATTTCTTTTTTTGAATGAATGATAATAATTCGTTTCTTTAGTGCACAAAGGTACTAATTGAAATTCATCCAGTAGTATTACCCATTTCTACTCTCTCCTTTCTATATTTTTTTATGTTTCTCTTTTTTAAGGTGTATTGGGAATAATAGAAATTCACACAACACCAAGCTTTTAATTTCCGGAGTTTAATTGGCCTATTAGAGTAGTTTACTCACATAATTAAAAATATTTGGTAACCACATACCAAAGGTCTTATTCAAATTATTTTCTAGACCTCACATATTTCTACTACTGTCGAAAGAACCCCACAGATGGCTCCATATTAATTTCAACCGTCTACGCAATTGTAATATTGCTTAAAATAATTATGTGTGTCCCCATAGAGAATAGCTACATCGAAGGTACTCTTTTAGTTTAATAGCCCCCATTAAGAGGTACCAAACGAAAAGAGGGGACATGTAGCAATACTTTAGTTTAGTACTACCTGTTTTTTCATTTAAATATACGAGGAAAAGTATTTTTTATTTAAATAAGAATTATGCGTTCTCAGTAGGAGGTTTTGAAAGCAGTAGGGGATTTTTGTGGGGTTGAGAATGGGAAAGAAAAAAAATATAGGAGGTACCAAACAAAAAAATTGCCTCATCGAATACATATTTCAGAATCATCTCATTTGTTCATTCGTTCAATAATAAATAGAACACGAGGAAGCTATGTGTCTCACTAATTGGCTCAGGGTATTTTATTCTTTTCATAACCTAAAAATATCCCACAAAATTCAGGTTTTTAAATTCTAAAACTGAAAATTTTCCGGGAAAGCTTGTCAAAGAAGGTTTGGCTCTTATTTTGTTACACTGGAGCTAGGAAGAAGAACGATGCAAATCGATTTTTATTTATTTAATTTTTTGAATTATCAGTTTTATTAACAATATATTTATTGAATAACTAATGAGTTAGTATTATACTTATATACTGTTCTGTAATAAGTTATTAATTGAATGGGATGGTGCCTAAGTTAATTTTCAGCGGGTTAATACGGCTCTGTCATAATTTTAACCGGATTAAATTAGAATTCTGCTTGTTTGGAATGTTGATCAAATTAACTTCAAATTGGTGGTGACAGACAAAAGAGATCAAATAGGCTTGAAGTCGGAGCAGACTGATACAGTAATTAGAAGTGGAGAGATAACTAAACACACCTTATGGTCTGACGATCCAAGGATAGCTAGAATTCTGGCAAAGGTATTTGCCATTTGCATAAGAAACCCCTCCGAGACTAACTTAATCTAACCTTTGTAGAAGTGAATCTCAATGAGTATCCTATCATTCTAAATTCTATTCCTAATATCGTACTTTGCAGTACTATGGAATATAGTTATGGTAATAATATAAATATTATGGTAATGTGGTTCATTAAAAAGTACATAGGAATAGGATACGACGATCCTGACGACATTAGTAACAACTACTGCCATTTCGGCACTTTTTTACTTTAGCACCCCCCCCCCCCCCCCTTTGGTTCTAAACAATATTCTGCCCTATAAAAGTCTTAAAGGTTTGTGTGTTTGTCTCCCCAAGACATTGAGACTCTTGCGACAGTATCATATTTAATATTCCTTTATTTTAATAGTTGATTAGACTAAGGGATATGATCACAATTATGTACTCAAGTGTGATATTCCTTTGTCTCAAGGCACATTGGAATAAATATTCCTTCGTCTTAATAGTAATTTAGACTAAGGAATATATACTATTCTGTATGCATTCCTTTGTCTAAATAACTATTAACACAAAGGGATATAAGGGGGTGCTAAAGTAAAAAAGTACCACTATTTCTTTTAAGATTAATTTAAAAAAAAAAAAATCCCCATGAAACTACGAGTTTCTAAATAAAATGGCTACTTTGTATGCTAATACAAAGGTTAAAACGACGAGGGATTATTTGAAATTAATATAATTCCTAACCACAATCAATTACAGAGTTAGACTTCAGTGAATCTGCTCTTGATACAACTCAAACACAGCTGGATATTGATCAATAAATAGGTAGCTTGTGTTGACAGTGATCCCGTAAATGGTTAGAAACCCAAGCGTTAATTTCAACCTAAGATAATACCTTCACAACGTTTAGTACTCCTTAACATTTATTAAAGCCAATACAATTTCTGTTAGATAAAGGCATAGAAAATCCAGAAGGGAATAGATGAAGTATTCTTATCTCATGTTTATTATTATTTTTTAATAAAACTAATAATTTAACATTTTTAAATTCTCACATTCATAGTACATACATAGAAAAAGTATTGTAATAATGCGAAAATTCAATTTTAAGATTATGATAGATTAGAGAGTTTTACGGTCCCTCTAGTTCAAAACAGTTTTTTAAAAACAATAAAAATGTCTGTATCTGTTGGATACAGTGTGTAGAAGAACCGATTTAGATGAATATGGCATACATGTTTAGAAAAATCACACTCTATAGAGAAATCGAGAGGAAAAAAAAAATGTTGGGTGCAGAAAGTTTCAATCAATTTTGACGGACCAATATTTTTTTAATAAATAATGGTATTTTACTTACTATATACTCCTAGTTCTATGCTTTGGTTTATTTTAATTGGACCTTTAGGCGAACCTTTCTAATTATTACGCTACCTGCCCTCAAGTAACCTTCAAGCAACGAGAAATTTGGTAAGCAGAGTAACTGGAACGTTAATAAGGTCTTGCCTTCCATGCTCTCAAATAAATAACTCAAAATTAACTTAATTATGAGATTTTAGAATTTAACATTGATTAATAAAATATATTGTAACTTGGTTCATGTTACATTTTACCTTCATTAGTTAAATTAATCGCGATTAATACATTATATTATCAAGTATATTACATTTTTGCCTAACAAAATTTTAGAGAATATTTTTGATTCACTGCAAACCAGAGTAGAAAACTAGTTTTTCAGAAGAACAATTTTTTTTTTATGTTTTTTTTTAGTTTTATCCTTCCTATACATTTAATTAATTATTACTTTTCCTCACTACTAATAGTAGAAAAAGTATTGTTTATTATATAAACTGCAAATAACTGTGTAGACGTTAGTCTTATACCATCTTAAGAAGTCAAGCGAAACATAAATTTAATAAATTTTCCGCAATAATAATTTGTTGAGTTATTGCTTCCGAGATCACTCAAGGTAACGGAAGCTTTGTGATCGATCTGAAAAACGATATTTTTAACAATAGGACGTGAGGAAGGAATGTGTCACACTAAATGGTAAACTATATTTTAAGAAAATCTGCTCAATTGTCCGTGTTTAACGAGAAAGTTCTCCTGTAATGTGACTTTAGAGTAATAATTTGTCTATGAGGTACAGATTAGGTTATAAATTTAATTTTTATTATGAAATATCAAAAGAATTAATATGAAGATTAGAAATGAATTATAAAGATAATTTAAATTAATTCTCGAAATATCTCTTAATTTTTACTTTTGCAATGAAAATTTATAAGTATTTACTAGTAACAATTAGATATTCATGATATTACCAAACAAAGGTTTCAGACAATCAGTCAACCAACTTTAAAATATATTTATTTCTTCTCTCCTTTCACTAAGATTATCAATCTTATATGAGATAAATTTTGAAAATAATTTTTAAATAAAAATGCCCATTTTAGATAAAATTAACCAAAAAAACAAGATAACAGGGTCAATCAAGATCTAGCTACAATATATAACTAAATAAGTCAAAGTATTAAGTATTTATTGATTAATAAACTTTTATTAATTTACTTAAAAAATAAAGATATCTCTTAAAATTTTCAAGACACAACATATTCTAAGCCTCTTCAGTTCATCAAATTATAATTAAGGTTTTAAATTACCTCAATTATCATATGCCCAAAATAAATTGATAAATAATACACACGTCATAAAATATTGTTAAAGACAATGACTTAATTCAGAAATTTTAATATATATAACATCTTCTGAAATTCATAACACTTTTTCTCTTGTAAGTAAAAGAAATTAAAAAAATAAAAGTATTATTCAATAAAAGTTATAAAATACAAACCAAATGTGTTCACAAGTTTGAAAACTTAACAAGCAATTGAAATGTAAGTAGGTATTTCATAATAACAAGATATAGAACCAATCTATTAAAGCAACAGAACCTTGTTGGTTTTATTTGTAACAATTTTGTTAATTTGAAGCAACATTTCTCGAAAGCTGTGAATTTCTCCAGGGACTCCCTTCTAAAGGGTTAGTGGAAGCAGGCAAAATAACATTCAAAACAACACGGGTAAATTTTCCTAAAACCGTTTTAGCTCCGCACTTTAATTAATGATGCCTCGGCTATTATGAAGTTATATTCTGCTTTTAGCCTTCTGTTGTTTAATTTTAAGTAAATTGTGAAGCTTGTTTATACTAAAGTAATCTACAGTAAATGTTATTAGTTTATTACTTATAGTAGGTTTATGATTTTATTTATCTTATTGTTTAGTTCACCGACTATAGTGACTAAATAGAGTAGCTAAAGAGGGAAAGCAGATGGCACCATTCCCCCCCCCCCCCACTAGAATACAAAGATTGAAACCTTCGTTCTGGTTGTCAAGCTGTCAGTTTTGAATGAAGGCCGGAGGGAGTGGGGAGCAGCACCAGCTTCCCCCTCCCATAGAATACAAACACAAACAAGCTATAAAATACAAGACTTTTCTGAGAGTAAAAAGGTAGTGTTATGACAGGAAACAGGTATTTAAATGGTGTTTATGTTAAAATTTGAGAACTGCCAACTTGACAACCAAAAAAAAAAATGTTTTAATCTTTGCATTCTAGTGGTGGGGGAAAATGGTGCCATCTGACTTCCCTCTTTAGCTACTCTATTTAGTCTCTATACTTGGTGAATATAAACACCACAAACCTGTCTCCTGTCACAACACTACTTTTTTACCCTGAGAAAATGCTTGTATTTTATAGCTTGTTTGTATTCTAAGGGAGAGGGAAGCTGGTGCCCCACTCCCTCCGGCCTTTATTATGACACCTCTATTTAGTCTCTATACTCGGTGGTTTAGTCATATTTTTAAGGGTAACGTAAATTTCATTAACTTTAAGCCGGATTTACTCGGGTAGAGTTGGTAAACAGGAGAGTAGAGTAGCGAGTAGAGTAACTCTACCCGAAAAAACGATCCGTAGAGTAGAGTGGTGAGTAGAGTAGCTAGTAGCTGGTAGAGTAGAGTACTATACCGCATGCAGTAAAGTGGACTCTACTCTACTTCCCCATCCACACCTCCCAATCTACTAGCTTTCCCACTCTACCCGTGTAAACGTCAAAGTAGCAAGTAGATTTCAGAACTGTAAACAAATAGCTTTCATTCAGCGTACTCTACTTACTACTTCTGTGTAAAAGCTCCAAAATCAAAATTGTTAGAGTGGGAAGTAGAGTGCACTCTACTCGCTACTCTTCTCTCCTGTTTACTCTACCCGTGTAAACTCGGCTTTATTTAAAGCAGGTTTTAATTTCTGAAAATTTGTTTATACTTTAAGACGGGTTTACACAGGTAGAGTAGCAAGTAGAGTGCACTCTACTTCCCACTCTACCAATTTTATTAGCTACTCTACTCGCCACTCTACTCTAATGAGCGTTTTTTCAGGTTTCTACAGGTAAAGTTACTCTACTCGCTACTCTACTCTCCTGTTTACCCTACCCGCATAAACCCGGTTTAATATTCTACTGTATAGTATTATTTTATACAAAGTGTTTATAAAAGAACTCCACTGTTTTAAATGTTATTTAAAAAGTAACATATTCAAAGAATAATTTTGTACAGAACAGCATTTATTCTGAGAGTAAATTCTGATTTTTATTTTTATTTTTTTTTTTTTTTAATAAACCGATATGAGAACCATTTGTTGCTCTGAAAACTGGAAACATCAAAACAGTTATCAATATCTTCCTACGCAGTCACCATCAAATCGGGTTTAATGGATAGGTACTGCTACAGTAACATTCCTACAAGTACGTAGATGCGTATCTCAGAAGCAGTATAGATAATGTGCCTTGCAAGTATTCTATGTAACGGATGTTCTCCAAATAAACAATGTATTTTCCGAACAACTATGTATATTAATTAATATTGTTATATGATATTGGTACATTCTAATTTCATTCATTGTACTTTTTGCTCTCGTCGGTGTCGCCTAGAGTAGAGTATGTAGAGTAGAGTAGTATAGAGTATATAGCAATTTTTGGAATAAGACATGTATTATTAATAATGCCCCCCCCCCCCCTCACCCCTGTCATTTGTAGTCTGTAGTCTGTGCAGACACGTGGAGCCTAAACGGACAGACCGATTTCGATAACGTTAGCACATATATGTACAGAAAAATCATAACCTGACGGTGAAATCAATGAATTAAGGCTGAAATAACGTTCCAATAATTTTGTTTCAAAAATTCTAAAATAAAATCCATGTAAATTTGAATGCTAATCAAACAAAACGTTTTCCCGAGACCCCCCTCCCCTTCCCCCCAAAAAAATAACTTTAAATACAAAAGGGTGAGAGGTCAGATTCGATTCTCCACCAGGGAGGAGTTATTTCATTTCAAATTTTGATAAAATGTAAAATATTAAATAATTTTAATCACAAAAACATTAAACAACTACAGATGAAAAGCGCTGCACCAAGTAATTATGTACTTGTATTGAGAAATTTATTGATTTTGTTTTACTAAACAAATAAATTCTAACAACTGCTTACCACTTCAATGAGGTAAAATAAAATAAAAAAATTGTAATAATTATATTTTGGACTGCTATTTTTTCATATTGAATAACAACAAATATTTTACTTTGATACAGATGACAAAACATTATTTTATGTATTACATAAACAACCAGGAAAATCTAATAAAATAAAATGACATATTTTGAAAAATTAATACTTATGAGAGAGAAAAATGTCCAGATTAAAACAGTTAATTCTATATTTAGAATGTTTCTCTCAATTTATTTTATTTTTTTAATTTAAACATTTTAGCTTCCTTTAGATATCCTAGGGCCATTACAAATAATATTTTTCACCACATGTGTTTTATAAGTCAGCTGATTTGATTAAACTCGGTATATAAATAAAAAAAATACACTGCCAATTAGTGTGGCACATAGCTTCCTCGCATCATATACTACTATATATACTATCATATACTTTATTATTTTAACATTAACGTTTTATTACTTTATAGTTATATTGTTTATTGTCTAAGAACAATTAATCGTTTTTAGCGATCTTTAACACTTCATAGGGGTCTCGCTGTAGGTTTTACTAAAAATCTGTATTTGAAAAAAATATTCGTCTCATTGGATAGATAAGGTTAGTTTTTTTTTGCCGACCAAAAATTCCAATTTTAAATTTGAACGCTTGAAAGGATAACGTTGTCCAACGAACTCGTCCTAGGCATTGGTAAAATGAACATATCTACCAAATTTCATCAAAATCGGTCGATATTTACTCAAGTTATCGTCACACGCTTCATGATTCGCGGACACACATACCGACCGACAGACCGACAGACAGACAGATAGACAGACAGACACGGAACCAAATGTTCCCTGATGTCTGAAACGGATTTCTGTCTTAGAGTTTTTAAAATCGGAAGCATAAAACTTTTTTGTTCTCAAAAGTGAACACAATGCTTCCGTTACCTTCGGTAAGCTCGGAAGCAATAAACATCGAAATTCTAGAGTTTCTGAATGGCAGATAATATTTTATTCAAATTTGGAATATGACATTACTTATTTTTTAAAAAAAAAATCGGTCTGCTAATTTATGGCATATAATTTTCGGCATATAAAAACGGATTCCTCAGAAATTTTAGAAATTGGAGATAAAATTGGTTCTTCAAAATTAATACAATGCTACTGTTACCTTCAGTAAACTCTTAAACAATACAATAAAATAATGAGTTTGTGATTTTTACTGGAATTATCATGTTAAAAAAATTTAACTCTAAAAATTCTAAAATTTCTCAACGATTTCCTTAATGAATGCATATTATTTCTTCAAAATATTTTATCCTAGAATTATAATAGGAGTCTTGTACATTCTTCCCCCTTCAATCTAAAGATGTTATTAATTATAATTGAGGAATTATTCCCGACTTGATATTTGTTTTGCATTGTTAATAGTGCATTGTATTACCTCATTTAAATAGTGCTACTAATCAATGCAAAATACCCTTATTTTTATGTATAAGAACCAAAGTAGAAAGCAGCTACTTTATTTGTTTTAAAATATAGTATATTTTTCAAAAGGTTAAACATTGCAGAAATAATTTGTTAAGTCTAGAACTTTACTATATTATTTTACACATTCATATTTCAATTCTTATAAAACCAAACTAAAGTACTTAAGAATTCGAAACTTTAAGAAAGAATTTATAATTTCGATGCATATTCATGAATTATGTATACAAATTTGCGAACAGAAGAAAAAATGCCAAGCACTATCAAAACACTAGTATATATATATATATTACTTTAAGACGGGTTTACACAGGTAGAGTAGCAAGTAGAGTGCACTCTACTTCCCACTCTACCAATTTTATTAGCTACTCTACTCGCCACTCTACTCTAATGAGCGTTTTTTCG
>KZ652206.1:18009-46906 GCA_001010745.2 Gerris buenoi
ATGACATAGAACTAGACCGAGAAATATCGCTTATAATTATAAAGTACCCAATTAGTACCTGTACCTCGTACAATCAATTAGAAATTCATTTTTACGATTTTGGTAGTATTTATACTACAGAAAGATTACATTTTAATTTGCGCCGGGCAGGAGCTTGTTTTTCTCTGTCTGTTTCCCGTAGTTAATAATAATTATAATTTGATTTATATTATAGCTCTTATAGATTCTTTGGTTTTGGTTAAATTTGAGTACTGACCTCCTTAACACTGAGCTTCTTACTTTGTGTTTAATTTAATCATGTGATATTAATTTTTAATAGTTTTGTTCAAAGTATCTGATTAATTAATTTTGGTTTATTCTTGATAACACAATCTTATGGCTTAGGCCAAATTACACCTGCTGAGTGCTGGGCCGACAGAAGCCTAAGTACTTACCCGAGATAATGGAACATATGTATCTACTGTCTTGCAGAATTGCTACTAAGCAGAATGCTGACTAACTGTACTTATCACATTTTGCCGAGTGCTGTGCCGATCGCACTATCTAGGCCTTAGTTTGGATATTCATTTACTTAGGAATTTTAAGTACAATATGTGTATAGTAACTAGTAGTCGTATGATACCAAATCAAACTTTTTATGGTAGTTAAAAAGTTGCAAGCTAACTCTGGAAGTTAAAACAGAAGTTTTACTTTTCAATGAGTGTCATTATGTCTTTATATTCCTTATAAATAACTCTCTTTATACTTTCCACATTACACTTTCATTGTACTTTCAAAATTTTAAATATACCTAAAATGGAAATAATTGTAATTTTTACTTTCATAACAGTACAGAGCTGGAGAAATGGTAAAAACATTTAATATTGATGCCATAAAATCAGATTTATAACTATTAACAAATTAGTAAAATATCAATTATCTGTTGTAAATAGATGAAAAATATGATGTTGTAGGTTCGAATGGGATTTCACCAATCTGGATGAAGATGATGAAGATGATGCTCCAGTTGTAGTAGACCTTGAAGGCTGTTTGTAATTCCAGCTGAGAGTTTCAAACAAGTTAAACTTTCAACATGGCTTACTTAAGGAAAAGGATTTTAATACTACAAAGTTAATGATGTGTAAGTAAACTTTTTTAAATAAACTATATATATTGATATTTTTTAGCGATCTAAAAAGATGATAAAAAATAAGTGTGGTGTCGCGGGACACCCGGAAGGAACGAAGTTCCTTACATTTTTCATTAAATATAAATTATAAAATCACATAAAATGCTAAAGACGTATAAACTGTTAACAACGATTTATTTTCGATATTTATAAAACCAAGTGACATATAACAAAAATAAACAAAACAAGTAACAGGGTTCATAATAACATTTTTCCCCGTCTTTTTGAAGCTTACGTTTACGCGACTGTTGCACGTGAACGCTTGGATGGATAACGTTGTCCAACATACTCAGCCTGGGCATTGGTAAAATGAACATGTGTACCAAATTTCAACTAACTCGGTGATCTTTTACTCAAGTTATCGTCATCGGTAGATATTTCGTGACGGATTTCGCGTGACAGTGATTTCATGACGGTTATTTTGTGACAGTGATTTTGGTCGTTTTTTTCAGATTCACTCCCAGGCTCCGAACGTGCCATAAGGAACTTCGTTCCAAAATTGTCGCCCCTTAATATGGCATACCATGAAATTCACAGCAATAATCTGGTTTTTATCTCCTTATATTAATGTAAAATAGTTATCTATTGTAATTATAAGAAATAAATATGTTGTAAAGGCACCCTTAATATGGCATAGGTCTTATTTGGGAATATTTCATATGCCATATTTGGGGAAATCAAGTTTTTCACATGAGTTCTTCCATAAAATAAACAATGAGTTGAAAAATTAAAACTGATGGGTGCATCTTAATCTACACAACATACTGAATGTATATCTGTAAACATATATTAGTTAAGTACTTACATTACATTAGTTTTGACCAATCAAAAGGAATCACTATAAACTTTTTGTTGACACTAAGTTTGGGAAATGGCTGAATATTGAGATAACTGTGAGGAGTTTAAGATATATCACTATCTCCCTAGCTGCACTAATGTATAACTACTTCGTTGACTCATTCGCTGACAGAAAGTGGTTCTTGATTCAAGAGAAAATCCACTATGCCATATTACCTACCTGTGCCATATTAGGTGCCTTTACCCTATTGATCTGAAATTTCTTTCGCTGCTGATAATGAATATAATCGTTATGAAAAAAAAATGTAATCATTGTGGATGACTGGCATGGGTGAATCTAATTTAAAGTGCTATTTAGGAACCTAAAATTTGACTTTGACTGAAAATACTGAAAAAATTCTGTAATTTGGAGTTGAGAGTGGAAGTGCATAAACTTTCTTGATAAAGAAACCTTTGAAAACTTTTCCAGAATTTCAAAATGTTGATAACCCCAAACCTGGGCCGCATAGCATACAACAGAGCGTGATACTGCATTAAATATTGGAAATTTGCATTTTGAGAGACATCATTATTTAAAATGATATCATTATGTTTAGTAGTTAAAATATACAATAAGCATTGAGTATATAAACATCAGGTTAATCAATAAATAAATTAAAAACACCATTTTGTACAGATTATTTATTCACAGATGAAATAACCATATACTATTAATATCTCTGGTAGTATTTAACATAAAATAAAAAAATCACATTTCAAACCACTCAACAAATCACTTTTTGTTTAAATATTAAATCTTTACCTTGTTAAACATAATTATATCCATGTTATTATAATATATTTCAACTTATTTTACACAAATAGTAAACAATATATATCTTATGAATACATTTATTTATTTTTGGTACTATATTCTTAGAGTATTACAAGTATTTTTTTGGTTTTTTAAATAATTAGTTTAAAGATGTATTATATTAAAATGTACAAAATTATAATATTAATTGTATTAATGTAAATTTGTTGGGCCTTTTTCATTATTTTAAATGTTTATTTATTTTTAAAAAAACATTTTTAATTAATACTTTTACTATTTTGTTCCAACTTCTAAAGTAATAATTATTATTAAAATTCAACGTATAAATTATTGATAAATTTTAATTGAAAATTTTCAAAATGAAGTAACCTATTTATCTTTGAGTTAACATCATGAAATCGTCATGTAAACTTATCAAAAGTAAAAAATCATGTTCTTTTCAACAATCAACCTTTAGCAGAGTGCTTAGTTTACTCTTTAATTTTTATACGGGTGAATTCATATCCTTAAGAGGTGAGACTTTTCATACTGAGATCACATTGAGTAGATGTGTAAATTGGCCGACCCCCCCATCCTGTAATAACCTTATGTTATGCTGTTCGGGTTGTTATGTAGAGGAATATTTGTCACATTAATGTAGTATATAAAAGAGGATAAGAGAACAGAATGAATGTATTATGGTGCTATTAAATGAAGAGGTACTCACCGTTGATACTTGCTCGATCTGAGGATATCTTTACCAATTTCGGCTATACGCCATCAATCAGCAGAAAAATTTAGATCTCCTAGAGTCTAAATCAACTCGTAGAGTCTACATGTATGAGTCTCATGTAGACTCTACAAGTTCATTTTGACTTTTGACTCTAGGAGATCTATATTTTTCTGGTGATGATGTCGTATAGCCAAAACTGGTCCTGTGGTTCTCAGATCAAGCAAGTATTGACGGTAAGTACCTCTTCATTTAATAACTTACTAGAGAGCAAGTTACCACGTCTGCTCGGCCATCACCAAATCAGGAGCAGTACGAGATGGGGTTCAATTCCTTGCCGTGACACTAATTAATATGGCTCCAATGTAAATTAATATGGCTACAATGTACAGAGGTATGATGTGTGAAGTGGTTGGAACTCTCTACCACGGGTATAGTAAAAAGGGCATAAGTTATGGCCTATTTGCTAGGTTCAAACAAGTGTTTCGTCTCAAACTAGTACTGGGACCTTACTACTACTACTAATAACTTACTAATGTGCGGTAACATCCCTACATTTGTATTAGGATACCATTAAACCTGTCTTTATTATTGGATGCGTTTACAGATTGTGTATTCAATATAAATATTGTTAATGGTATTGATAGGGGTAGCATTTAGGATACATGCTAACTCAAATTTTAAAACCTCTTAGGATATGTGTTATGTTTGTGTTACACTAAAAGATAGAACGTAATTGCTCTTATAAATAAAATTGAAACAACTTCCCTTTAACAATTATTATTTCTACTAACTTTCAAAAACCTTAACAGAAATTATTGTTAATAAAAATTTTCACGCAAAAACATCGTCTCACAAAGTAAAATAAGTTGTACAATAATCTTAAGATCATTTAAATAAAATAACAAATATGATATTTGTGTGATAATGATAAAAAAACAAATTTTCTTATTTAAAACTGAAAAAGACCTTTTTCTGTTGTATATAATATATATGTATATTTTGATTTCATTTTTTTTTTTTTTTTTTTTTTTTTTTTTTAAAGTCATGTAGAGAATCCTACTCATAGATTATTTGATAATTTATAAAATATTTTATTTTTCATTTTAAATTCTTGAATTGAACAATTTTGAGTAACGTTTAACTTTTGTTTATTTTTTATTATACAATATTTGACTTTGGTTATTAACTTTTTTATTTAATATTTGTGTTTTCAACAATTATTATATTCAATATAAATATGAAAATATTAGTACCAATAAAAAACTTTTTTTTTTTTTTTTAATTTTTGTTAGTTATAATCAGTGTTCTATCATCAATTTTCAATTTATTTACAATAAAAATAGTAAAATAATTTCTATAAACATATTTTTAAATGAAGATTAATCTATCTTTAGATAGTATTCTTAAGAATATATTAATATCTGTTGCTTTTTATCACTAAATTTAATAGTGAGCAGTGATTCACTTGATTCTAGTGACAAGAAAAATTACTCTGAAAAATCAAAAGTAACTTTGATTTTTACTACGTTTTTATTAACTTGGTTTCTTGTATGTTTGTTTGTTTGTCCGGTACAAATCTTGCAATAGAATTTTAACTAACATCCCGAGTAGGTAGACATTTGAAACCTTCAGAACACGATGACAATGCATTATTTTAATGCTTTTAGTAAGTTTTCAGCAGAATTTAATTAGTTTTCAGCAAATTTGCTGCATGGAAAGTTAGTTCGGAAAAAATCCGCATGTTATTTTATTTGTTTTGTCATATCCCTAATATTTACAATCCTTCATTTTGACAGATTTCAAAATTAAGATTTTTTTTGAGAGGTAAACATTGAATGAAAGCAAAAAAGAATTAGTAAACCAGGGGTATCCAACTCCAGTATTCTAGAGGAGTAAGAGCACTAGCGCTCCACGGGAAGATGGTGGTTAAAATTGTAAACTACTTATGATCTTTTGACATTTATACTATATTGTAAATAAACAATTAAAAAAAAATAACTGCCTCGGTGGCCGAATGAGATGCGAGATCGCCTAAAATGCGAAAGTTCCCGGGTTCGATTCCAGGAAAATGACCAAATGATTTAATAATTTATTTCTTTGAATTAAAAAGCTCGAAATCTTTTGAATGGTGTAAAAGATTTAGTTACAATATTAACCGCACCTTCCCATGGAGCGCTAGTAGTCTAACACAGGTAGATAAAGAGGGGAGTTGGAAATCTTTTCATTTAAGGATTCTATGATCGCTGAAGTAAACCAAGTAAATAAAAAATTTAAATTATTGAATTAAAAAACGTTGTATATAAAAAGTTCTTTTTATCTTGTAATTATTCATAGCTGACTTTCTACCTCTCATATTAATATGAAATCTATTGTAAAGGTGAAAACACACGGCATAGAAAACTAGCGTATAGTTTTTACTATAACTAAAGAAAACTAGCATTCATGCCCATATTAGCTCTAGTTTTATTCAGCTATACGTATAATTTACTATCCTATAGTCGAATTATACGCTTTACATACAGAAATATCACTATACATAGGGGCCACACGAAGATGGAATCAAAACTATACTTCTTGTTGTATAGTTTTGATTCCTTCTCGTGTGGCCTCTCTGTATAGTAATATTTCTGTATGTATAGCGTATAATTCGACTATAGGATAGTAAATTATACGAATAGCTGACTAAAACTAGAGCTAATATGGGCATGAATGCTAGCTTTCTTTAGTTATAGTAAAAACTATACGCTAGTTTTCTATCCCGTGTGTTTTCACCTTAACTCTGATTTATTCTCATCATAGTCACTTAGTTACAAAAAAAATAGGCTTCACCAATTCTCATATTGTGATTCTTAACCCTTTGACTGCGGAGGTATCACCAGGTGATATCTAGCATTTTCAACTGAGTGGTGGGAGGTATCACTTGGTGATATCGCATGGTTTGGAGAGGCGTGCGTTATTTGAGAGAGGGGATGATGGAACTTCTTTAAACTGGCCCTCTAGTTGTGCGGCCGCCTCAGAGATGGACCCAACATCATTTCAATCGTTTAATCCTGCTATGCTGGTTTGCAGACCTCCTTTTTTTTCCAGACCCGCAACTCTTCAGCTCCTGGATAGACCCTAAGGCCTAATGGAAATGTCCCGCAGTCAAAGGGTTAATGGTTATTTTTGTGATAGTAAAAAACTAGTTCATTGACTAACAATATACCATTGGTGATGAACTGATTTAAAAAGTATGATGAGGATTAAATGCTTGTCTAACATTTTACTTTTGGTTTGTTTTTCCTCTTTCTTTTCTTCTTACTGAAATAAACCTTGAGGGTAAAAGCCAGCTTTAATATTAAAATTCAATTTGTTAAAAGTTTTTTTTGTATGACTAATCAAGTGTTCTCTTAAAGTATTAACAAAAACTTTTTTCTTAGTTTTTATAATCAATTTTTCTGAATTTGCACAAAATTTCTATATCTGATTTTCCTTTTTTATAATTTTTCACTTTCTTTGTCTTTTCTTTAGTAGTAAGATAAATATATAATAATAATAATACATTTATAAAACTAATTCTATAATAATATTATAAATTGTATATAAATTTTTTTCTATGTTATACATCTATATATTATTTTTACTTACAATATTTTATATTAAAGTAAGCATTATGTTTTTTTATAATCTACTTATGATTTGATGACATGAATTAATAAAATCAAATATAATTTATTAAATCATAAAAAATAATATTAATGTATTTTAATATTTGAGTTTTGGGACCATTGGAAACAACTTTTAGACTATTATTCCTTGAAAATGTAGGAAAAAATGTATTAAAATATATATTTAACTGGATGTTATAAGTGGATTAGGCTATTTTTCCGCCAGGAGCCTCAAATATGTTAGTTAAAATTAAGACTATGAACCACGTCCAAATTAAATAATTTATACAATCCACCTTTACAAAAAATTTGTAAGTTTAAGGATATTTGGCAATAATATTTTAAATAAAATTACGACAATATAGTAATTTATATATTATTTTATGTTACAGAAGGCCTTAACCAAATCCTTTCACTCCTGATTGAGGGTATATTCATCTTGTGAAAAAAGTTGCATAATTGATGATAACTGGAGTACATGTCAAGGTGTTTCTTGCAGTTTGGAGTGCAATTGTGAGTGTCAGAGTTCTACATACTATTAGCAACCTAGTGATAAAGAAGCAATCTTAAGTAATTTTTTGTGGTATAATTGAGATTTTAAATTTTGGCCTCCAGATGTCACCTCCGTGTTTTTATTTTTAAAAGATGAATTCTCGTTAAAATGTGTATCTTTCGAGGTCATTCCCTCTGACCCTTGTTTCAACCCATCGCTACCTAGAGGCTTTATTTTACACACGTATGAATACTTACAACAATTATTTTATGCATTTTAAACAGAAAATCAAAATCATAGTGAGGGTCCCACTCCTAGCAGTGCTGCTCCTCTCAGATTTGCCTCGAGAAAAAAGGTTAACCATAGGTTTTTAAAATGTATATTCTGAAATATTTACTTGGGTGCCATCATATATTGATGCTTAGTTATTAATTATAACACTAAATTAACATAAAAAATTCAGTAAAAAAAAAAAGTTACAAAAATAGTAAATTACAATAATATAATTAATAACAACAAAATATTAGAGGAAACTACTATCATTAAAAATATTGTAAAAACTCCTTAATTATAATTATTTAAAATGTAATACTAATTACGTAAATACTTGTAATTTATAGAAGGTGTTAGGGATAATGAGTAGAGAGGAATAGAATCCACCCCATTCATTTTTTTTTCCTGCCAGAGTGAACTTTCTATAAAATATTACGTGTAATGTCCCGCATTTTTCCTTGTTGTCTTTGTGTTTTTTTATATCTACAACTTAATTCTAATATTTATATTCTAGATAGATAAAGTTTTTTTTTTTATTTATACAAAAATAAATTTACATTAAGACATCATGGTATCGATGATAAAAATATATTGAGTCCTTAATAATTCATGCCTCACCTTTAATAAGTATGCCAAGTTTTTAAAATTTTATGTTCATGAAATATCAATTATTGTTACTTTTTTAATTGTTGATAGGTTTTGTCTTAATAAAGCTATAGGTGAGGGGGCAAATAAAAATAACAAATAGTGATTAAAACTAACTCAACAAATCAAAAGTTTATTTTGAAAAAAAGCTAAATTGTCAGTATTTAATCACTTCACTGATGATGACTACAGTCGAACCTCGATATAAAGTTTTCGTTGGGCCCATCTTAAAAAAACGTTATATCAAAGAAAAGTTGTATCAAAATTGAAAAAATAAATAAATAAATAAATAAGTTCGGGACTTTCATTAAACAACGTTTTATCAAGAAAAACGTTGTATCAAGTGACGTTATATCGAGGTTCGACTGTATAATCTTTTTACACTTTGTATTAACTTCTGACCCTCAGATTGGCCAGCCAATATGAGGGAAAAAATAAAGTTACTAGGCTTTTGGGATGGGTGGGCCACTGATATTTTCATTTACCTAGTTGGCCCAACCTTCCCGAATTAAAAATCCAGTGCTGTCATTGACTCTCCTCTAAATTTTTTTTTTTTTTTTTTATTTTCCCTTGCTGCAAAAAGTTAATACTAATTGTAAAGAGTATAACTAAATTGGTCAAAATCAGAGAACTTATTATAACTAACTAAAGCAGTCAAAATCAGTCTAAACATTATCTATAGAGCAGGGTTTCCCAAACTGAGTGCCACGAGGGCGGGCAAGTGTGCCGTCTGTAGAAGTACTGTAGGCACATGGTTTAGTTCAAACAGAGATTCAAAGTTGACTCTGTGGAAATATTTATATTGTGTTTGGGGGCGAAAGAAGGTTGGGAACACTGCTATAGAGATTTGATTTGTTTATTAATAAAATTATAATTTTTAGTTCTATGCACAAAATGTATTAAAGAATCTCAGTGGAAACATAAATTTTATCAAATAGCAATGCCTCATTAAATACAGATAAATCTCATCCTAATAACAAAATCAATAGATATTTTTCATTTCTGAATATTTTTTATTCATTTATCTCTCAATATTAAAGGCATAAGAACCCTCTATATTTAAAAATTCCCGATTCCCATGTCTTAATTGTATTCTTACACATTTTTATCTTTAACATAGATACTATTTTATTTAAAAATGTTTATCATCGATTAATATATAATGTATAATAGTACTTAATTTTAATATAATATCTTTCATATTTTTTTTTTCTTGTATTTTTATGGTCATGATATTTACAAAAATAATTGTTGAATTAAAAGCACCACTGAAGTGACATTTTATAATAGGGAAATTATTAATTAATTAATTTCGACAGGTTTTTTTTTTAATATGAAGAATATTATAAACAGTTATAAATCTTTTATATGAGTATCATTTTTTAAAATTTGTTTTCTAATAAATTCCTATTAAATTGAGACAGAAGATTCAGGTGTTTTACGCTATTTGTTGTTCTCTAACATTTAGATATTTATAATTAAATTTAAATAATTAACTAAATGTACATTTATGTATATTACTCAATACATATTTATTTTTTCTTAGACGTAGATTTTTGTAAAAGAAGAAACTAAATAGATTACATGTACTATTATTAACAAGTGTTGTATCTTTGCTTGTACAGATTACATATAAGTACATTCAGTGAAAATTGTATATATTGTATCTAAATAAAATATTATGTATTTTATAAATATATATCACATACATGCCTTTATTTTCTTTTATTTATCCATTCGATAATTGGTTTTAATAGTTTAGTACCGTATGTACTTATATTAATTTATTATATTAAAAGAGTTAGATTATATTAAATAACAGACACATTTTTTATAGAGTTAAAATATGAAATAAAAATTGTAAAAAAAAATTGAAAATGTCGATAAAATTTATAGAAACAACAAATAAATAAATTATAAAGTAAAAAGATGGTCAACTTTCTTAGATAAATATATAGTTGCCATTTATTTTACGAGTTTTTAGGTTCATATGCAGGTTTTAATTGCTTCTATGAGCAGAAGAAAACTTCTAAAATAGCTAAAAAAAAAACCAACCAGTGGTAAATTCCTGCTCTAAAGATCTGGTAGTATACTGCGTACAACCACCAAAAAATTTGTTTTTTACTGCTCTTTTTTTGGTTATGCAATCTGTAGTGATCACTCAATAAAAGCTAAAAGAGCAAGTCCAAAAACAGCTGTAAAAATTTGCCCAGGTCCCATATTCATTTGAGTATGACAATCTTACTTTGGTTAGCAGCATTAAAAATAGAAGTGCAACCACATTCCATCTTTTACTGTGTAAAGTAAAAAATGAAAATGATGGGAAGGCTTTTAAATTGAGTTATCTGATTAATTGTCCCAAATTCTCTGAAAAAGGAAAAATACCTTTCTTTATATATGTTATTATTTTTACTGTGATTTATAGTTTTTTTAGTGCTCATAGAAGCAATGAAACCCTGTCAGTGGAGCCTAGAATATTTTATTTACTGATTTAATGGTCAGACTAACGTATTACTGAATAGTAAAATATATTACATTGGTTCTATAATATACCGACAATAGTCTCCTCTCAAATTTAGAGGAACGAATTGTGGTTTTAATCTATAAATATTATGATCCACTTTTGTCTAACCTTTACAAAAGCTTAGCAGAGTTTTTATTTTTTATTTTTATTTATTTATTTTTCTCATTGTACCGAGTGAATGTCACGTACATTAAATCTAGTAGTGTCAATGGTATTTTAGCTAGACTTCATTCTAAAAGGTCAAACTTTCATTGAATTCATTAGTTTTGAACCACTGAAATACAGTCCCTGAAATAAGTCAATGGTTAAAGCTAGTTGCACCGGATTCACAATGGAGAACAAGAATGTTCACTCGTAAAATCCAATTATTTTCCACAAAGGCAAACTGACTCCCTCTTTTGTCTATTTAATCCCTATTCATTCCGTTTTTTACTTCCCTTTTTATTAATGAGTCCATTCATAGGTATCTTTTTTTTTTAAATAATTATTCTTTTTAATTTCATTAATAATTTAATGCCATCTACAATTAAATTTATGAATTTAAAAAAAAAAAATTAAACTTTTAATCTTTGATACTTTATGACTTTTTTTTTATGAAACTTTACAAGACTAAGGCAGTGGCAATACCCAGCTTGAAGACTAATAAGTTAACAAAGCATTATAACAATTATAAAAAAAGCATTTCTAGGATGATAGGTTAATTTTTTTTTGGCTATTCTGTAATTATTTTTCCTTTATACCCTGAATTCAACCTATACAATATGAACCTCTTGCATGTCATCTACACTTTTTCTTTAGAGCTTCCAAGCTTGTAAATCCCCTCTTCGAAAAAACTTTGAGGTTGAATTTAGAATAATATCTCCTATCAAAAGATGACAGGATTGTCATCTTTTTTAGAATAATATCTCCTATCAAAAGATGACAGGATTGTTTTTTTGAACTAGAGCAGCGATCTAGTAAGATGCTGAGATGGTTCCAGGATTATCATTTTAGATTGTTGCATACCTGTTCCATAATCACGCAGCACTGTTCCACATTCTATATTCTGTTCATATCTAACCTCATGAAAGTCCTGTGGAATGTTTCACTCCACAACGTAGCATGCCAATAATATTGGTATAATAATGACTATAATAATGACTAGCATATCACTATAATAATGACAGCATATTGGTGTAAACTTCAATATGCTGTCTTATGGTACAATTGAGCTATGTAATTTACCACTGAGACTGACAGAAGTCACCAATATTTCAATACATATGATTATATGTAATAAAAAATATTATTAGCTAAAGACTGTTATCCACGCTTAGATTGGCTTTCTGAAACTGGTTAAATCTTTTTAATTAGACACCTTACTCATAGTATAATTGACTGATGACAGTTTATTACTAAGAAGAGAGCTGGCCAATCTTCTGATAATTAACATAATATGAAATTGACTGTCAATCTGCCACTTAGGCAACTTATCAAAATGATGTCATATGGTGTGAAATACTATAATAACTAGTCTAATGACAGTTTACCTGTCAGATCATATAATATGATTGGTCTTTAGTTTATCTTTCAGTATAATCTTTAACTAAATCATCTTTTAAAATGATGCCATATTGTTTGATTTTCACAAATGATCTCATCAGCTATTAAGTTATTTTCTTCTTTTTTTTATTACATTTTAACAATCTTTAAATTAAATAAAAAAAAATGACAAATGATCAATAAATTAAAACATACAATTTTTTGTAAAAAAAAAAAAAAAAAAAAAAAAAACACACACACACAGCAACTATTAAATATATGTACAGGGCAATTATATTTTTTTATTTAAAATAAGTTTATTATTTTGAATTGTTCATTAGAATGTAATTCTTTTAACTACATTTATGTTTCATAACATAAAATAAAACAGAAATATTTCTGACACCTACATGTTCCCAATTTTTTATTTTATTTTATTTTTTTTTTAGTGAATTCTATTTTCCATACATGCAATAAAAAGGAAAATTTTTAGATAAGATTTCCATTATTTATTGAAAAAATAAATAAATAAATAAAAATAACAAGACAATATATTTTTTTTTTTTCAATTATTGAAAATAGAGGAGTGTGGGGAAAGGAAATACACACAAATTTACTCAATCGTTTGTAATTTGTCTGAGATATTGAATTGTAAGATGGAAACTTTGATAGTTTAAAATTTTCTAAGTCCAAATATAATCACTTTACTTTGATGGATTAAGTAGACCATAAGTCAAAGCAATTTAAGCTTGAATTCCCTATAGTTTTATCTATAGATTTATCTTAGGCCTGATAAGATCTAGATTATATACGAATACTTATCTATCTTATCTATAGACTGGTACAATTATTGCAGATGATCTGAAGTCAAATTAGAGCTTTACAATGCAGCTATTTTCAAATACAGAGCTGAACCCTATTCTTTGTACAGTAATGTGTCTCGTTACCCCACTTTCCTCTATCACAATTACATTTCACAACTTACAATATTCACGGATAAGATTATTCCGTGAAATTTGTTTTGTTTTCTCTTAATTAAACTATGTTTTATGAATAGTTATATTTCATTAATATTTTATTATCAATACTTTTATTTTTATTAATTTTTTGTTGTCCGGTATGTTGATTTTTATTTTATTTTAAACATAGTCAGTTTTTCAGTTAACCTGTTTGAAGTAGTGGATCATTAATCAGTTGATAGACTTTTGTTTTCTCCTGCTCGTATTTTTGTTTTATTATTTTCAGTTTTTGTCCTGCTTCTTTCAAATCAGTGGGTCTGAAAAGAAACATAGATAAATTAGTTCAGCATTGTCAAGCTATACTCTTTTTACTACCTTTTTATCAGCTTGCTTTCTTGTTTGTTTGTTTGTTTGTTTGTTTGTTTGTCCAGTACAAATCTTGCAATAGATTTTTAACTAACTTCCCAAGTAGCTAGACATTTGAAACTTTTAGAATAGCTCAAAACACGATAACAATGCATTATTTTAATACTTTAAGCCATCTTTCAGCAGAATTTAATCCGTTTTCAGCAAATTTTGCAATAGGAAAGTTAGTTCGGAAAAAATACGTAAGTTAATTTATTTGTTTTGACATATCCCATATTTACCATCTTCATTTTGACAGGTTTCAAATTTATGATTTGTCAGAAAATTTAAAAACATAGTATATAAAAGTTCTTTTTATCTGGTAATTATTATAATTAGTATTAACTTTTGACTGCGCGGGAAAATCGAAAAAAAAAATGTGGAGGGGAGCCAATGACATTTTAAATTTGAGGAGGTCGAACCAAAAAAATCAAAATAAATAAAAAATGTCAAATAAAAATGCCACTGACTTCACCCCTCCTGATTTTAGTGGCTTTATTTTTTTCCTCACATAGGTTGGCTAATCTGAGTGTAAAAAGTTAATACTAATTGTAAAAAGAGTATAGTTATAAACTTCTTACTTCTTAAATCATCTGATTTGTAAACTTCCTTGAGCCCAGACTATGAAACCATTTTATTATCTAATATTTTAATGCAAACTTCAAACATGAAGTTTAACTACTGTTTAACATTCACCTACGCGATTTGTATTCAATAAGGCTAGTGACACACTTCGCCACCCTGTTGGTGGCTAGACTGTGGGATGGTTGACCGTGTAGTGCCACCTGGCGGGTGGTGCCACCTCATATGGCAGGTTGTATTCTATTCTCATTGCTGACTGGGTAGCGACACCTGGGCGGCGGCGTCTAGGTGGGGGCACTACATGGGTGGCTAAGTGAGTCACTACCCTAAGTGTAAATTGCCCAAATAGTTAAGTTGAAACTAAACTATACTTACCAAGTTACATTCGTTGTGTGAGTGAATTACAGAAGGTAGTAGGACCAGTAGAAGACATTAAAGACACCGAAGACTAAGGGGAAACAGAACCTCGAGTACTCATCTATTTTTCTTGCTATTACCATGTGCCTGTTTGGATTCAACGGGTCCCTGATAACAGGCCTCTTCACCTGCTGACACATAGCATATTCAAACATTAAATTTCACATAAATTTAAAACTAAGCCAAGCATTCTTTGTAGAAATACATTTGATGATTGTATAATGATAAAATGCATTCATAAAAAATATTGTATTGAATTAGTATTATACCTAAAAAACTTTTCTTGCACAAAGGGCTGATGTCACACAATTAGTTCTGCTCATGAGTACCAACTAACTTTTTGGCACAACACTAGGCCTGCCAAAATTGAACCCTGATCTGTGATCACCATCCAAGTTGTAACCAGATGCTGGTTAACTTTATTAATAGGAGAGCCAACTGCTCTACTATATGAGCTACCGAGGCCCCTTATCATAAGCCAAGCCTTCTTTTAACCATTAGCATTCATATTCATTAGTGGTGAAACTGTGAGACAAGTTGAAAAAGTGTCAGTGTAGGAGTTAAGACAGAGGTTGTAATCTGAATTAAAAGTTGACAGCCGGCTTGGTGGGTTCATAGCATGTATTTTTTGTGCATGTTTGGGCTATTATATAGATACAAATACATTCATGAAGCCGTGGAGACCCACCCCACTGGAGTGTTTTCCCCCACCCTTCCTTCTTCGTGCACTTACGCAGTGTTCCGTTCAGGTTTTAAAGTTATAAACAAAGCCAAATATATTATTTAAAACTGAAATACACTCCTCTTTCTAAAAGGTTGGTTTGAAAATGAAAAACAGTGTGTGTTTGAGCAGCCCTTCCCGGTCCAACTTGGTCGTACGACACTCCAACGAGCCTGTGAGTGGCAGTGGCGAGCGGTGCGAGGAAGGAAAGGAAGCACTGCTTCAGTAAAATTTTGAAGTAAAATGTAAAATTAATTTGTTCACATAGTGATATTTATAGATAAATAGATATATTTATATTATAAACTACAGCAAACGTAAAACGCGATTCATGTAATTAAAAGACGTTCCATTTAAAAGCACGCTGTCATTGGTATGTAACGGTGACTCGAAATATCCCAATCCGTATTCATGTGAAGCTGAACTGTAGGAGCGTGGGTTAAAGGCTGCGCGCGCATTCTAACTCGGAGACGGAGGAAGGGAAGGGTTGCCTTCTAATAAGCAGGCAAGTGATGCTAGCTTCAGCCGATGGCGAAAATAGCCGAGTAAATCCGAGTGCGCTTGAACTCAGACGTTTGTACCTAACTCCCCCTCCGCGAAAGGGCCAGTCAATCCCACGTTTCACTGTATTGACACTCTCGCAGCTCTATTTCTTTTGTCAAAAGTCTATTTATTATCTCAGCCTATTATTAACTGTCTATTTATTAACGTTGAGTGTAACTGCAATTGACTTCAAATTCCGACGATCTTTTATTTAATATCCCATATTAGACCTAGACTTGTACAAAAACTAATAAATTTGTACAAATACTAAATAAAAAAACCGTTAGTAAAAATTGTCATCTTAGTTTTTTTAAACCTCTAATAATAGGCCTACAAATATACTTCTTAAGTAACAAGCAGTAAAACTTGGAATTCAAAACTAACACAATCCCTAAAATATTTTTTTAATGCATTTTACGATATTTAAACGTGCATAAAAATCACAGATATCAGGTTATCTATATGTGTTTACTGTAACTATAAAAAATTCAAAAGGCAGATAAAATACCTAAGTTAGTTTTACTCCTTGGTGCTCTCGTGTTTTAATTATCTAAATTTAATAGTATGCATATTTTATTAACTTGTTAACAATTATTTAAGTATCGTTGCTTACTAAGATATAGTAGAACTGCGTTCAAATAGCATTAAAATTCACCATTTGCACCCTATTTTTCTAAAATTTTCCCCCGGACCCCCCGGAAAATTTTTGCTTCACTATATTTTACATCCACCGCACGCCACTGGTGAGTGGGGTGGTTGTCAACATGTTGTACAACAATGTCTAGTTGGATTTCCCATTCATCCAACACGGATCCAACAAGCCCTGCTCCGTGCCTTACAATCAAGTTGAACAATGAAGCTGGTTTAATACTATGTAAATGGATGACTCATGACTCGATTAATGAAATCTTATTCATTCAGGTTAGCTTCTACACGAAGAAGTTGGTTTGGAACCAACTTTTCTCGCTTCATGTACGTATGACAGTATAGATTATTCTGAAGCACGTAAAAAACGCATGATATGAACCCAACGTAAAGTTTAATGGAAAAATGTATTTCTTTATTCTTAATCAAGCTTACATTTAATTATTATTCCTCTATTACATAACTTATTGCATTTTGTAATTTGAACTAGAACGTTATATTTAGCTTGTCTAATGCGAACTTAAAGATTTTTAAAAGAATACTTTCAGATTAAAAAATTAATTTGTAAAAAATGTTTTGAATAATTTATTAATTGATGATCCTATCAAGGATAAAAGAAAGAAAAAAACGGAAAAAGAAAATGAAAAATTGTTTTTTTAAAAAATTGAAGTAAGGCAGAGTCAGGTTATATTAAAACGATATGGTAAGCATTATGGGTAGGCGGGATCTCTCTAGAAAGACTCACAGTAATTCCCAGTAAAAGCCTAGTCTGTTCGAAAAAGAGATGATTGATAGCTCACTTGGATTATCTAGCTTCAGAATTCAACGTTACACTTCATACTGAAAGCGACTTCATATTATAGAAAATCCTCATTTTTAAATCCTCTCTTACTATGTTCTTAGATTTTCTCTTTATAGCTTACAAAAACCATTATAAGCAGACATCTTATTACTTCACCTACTTTATAAGAAGTTAATAATTTATACCCTATAATATGTATTGACAGCATGTTTATAAAATTAATATAATCAAACGCTGAACTATTTTATTTCCAGAAACAATATAATCAAAAATATGTCTAAACTTCGATCTATCATGTTCATGTTACTAAAACATATTTTATTTATTTTTTTGAAAGACAGCTATATTTATATTATATTTTTATTTATGTAGATTACTTTTCGTCACACCTGTATACAATTACTTCGTTTTCATTGGTGTTCCAAAACCATTTTGGTTATAAAGTTTTGAGTTCAAGGTCACAACAGCAAATTTTTGGTTTTTGTATCGAAACTGTTATAGCTCGGAAACGTTTATTGAATTGAAATCAGAATTGAGACATGCGCAGTAGGTATGATGAACAGAGATATGATAACCTGACTTAACTATAACAAGTCTTGGATTTATTGTTTTAAAAATTGTTGTTGACTGTTTTGAAAACTGATGGAATTGTTCAAATTGTGATGGCGCGAAAATTCGATTTTGAAATTTGATGGAATTACATATTTTGAGGTCCCCTGTGTCCAAAAAGTGGTTTTTAAAAATTGTCTGTCTGTCGTCTGTGCAGACGCCTGGAGCCTAAACTACTGGGCTGATTTTGACGAAATGTTGCTTATATGTTTAGAAAAATCATACCCCGAGGTAAAATCGAAAAAATGAATTTTAGCTCCAAATTTAGGGGCGCTACCCCCCAAAAAACTCCGACAAAACGTGAAAACAAATTATTTCTCGACAACGGTTCCGTCGATTTTGATAAAACAAAATTCTAAAATGTAGTCCATTTAAACACGAATCTTACGACATAAGCAATTTTCCCGGGAAAAATCTAGTTTCTGAGAAAATAGGTTAATCAATTTTCCTTGATTGCAAGATTATAAAGCTGGGTCCACTCTTGGATCATTCAAATCCACGTGATTATGATCGTAATCTTTATTTGAAACCTGTTTAGTTTTTTGTTTAACTTGTGTGTCAAAATGATACAAAGATAGGATGGGAAGTTTTTCGAACCAAGGGCCGGTATGCCCAACACACCAAAGGATGATACACGGAAAAGATTCGGACAGTGTTGAAGAGGCTGATCATTGACGTGATCACTGAGGAAATAATAGTAACTGAAACAGACCTTAAGGGGTCTTTCAGACCAAAGATGCACTCTGCGTCCTGGTCGCAAGTGGAATGTGCGTCTTGCATCCTTATGACACGAGCATTCACACCGAAGTGGCACGTGCTACTTGCATCTTCTTATATCTTTTGTTGGAAGTCCTCAGTTTTTTCAGTGTATTTGGGTTTAAATGATGAATTATCAATCATTCGACTCTTCAGACGATGTGTGAATTAAATACGAATTTTCGATGGTGGAGCACGTATGTAGACCCGCCATGAACCAGGTTTAAATGATGTATTATCAATCATTCGACTCTTCAGACGATGTGTTAATTAAATACGAATTTTCTTGGAGGAGCGCGTTAATAATAAAACACCAGCCGGCTGGTTCTCGAGTCGCACGTGCCACTTGCATCCAGGATGCACGTCGCACATGCTACTTAGGTGTGAAAGCTCTCCATTTATCGGTGTTCAAGATGCATGCATCTTGCCACTAGGACGCATGCATCCTGCGACTTGCGACTTCGGTGTGAAAGACCCCTAAATTAAATAAAACGGGAATAGTAATACTAATTGCTTAGATTCCCGAAACAGATATTGCAAGCTAATATAGCAATCTTCAGTTGCCAAGCGCAAAGTAGGTAACACTAAACATGCAGAACTTAGGTTGGAAAACTAAAGCAGATCGCGATCATGATCAACAGCCTAAGAAGTTATCGACTTTTTTTTTGTTGAAAGATTGATGTCATCATTTGATTCGATGTTTCTACCTTCGTAGATGTTATGTAAAAATTTCTAACTTTTTGAGTCAGTTTCAGCTTTATAAACACTTAGGTATTATTACCATATAATAATTATTATTAATGAAATTAAACCTTTTTAAACCAAATCTCAGGCGCGGTCCAGTGTAAAAAATATATTATTCACTACTTATCATCTAATAACAGTGTTGTAAAAGCTTATAGCATTCTGTTTAGAACCAAATTCTTTTTCGTGTTTGATACCTAGAGGCAATATCCTACACTACTAGTAGTAGTTACAGTATTTTATAGACAGTAGTAGTAGTAGTGGTAGTAGTAGTAGTAGTAGTTTACACGTTGATAGTTAATGCGATAGTAGCTATCGTAACTGTAACTATTGGGTCAACTATCACCGTGTAAACGGAGCTTAAGGATAGATGAAGCATTGATATAGATGCCAGTTTGTTCAGTTAACAACCTGCTTCTGTCTTCTCCTTATCTTTTTTATTATATTATTAGAAAATTTATATTTTATTTTATTTCTTCACCCTTTTTTACTTTTTTTTTATACTCTAAGCGAGTTAAATAATGGGTTTTTTAGGGATAACCTGCAGGCCAAACAGAATAGGCGGAAGTTAAAAAAAAGGAAAAAGAAAAAAAAAAGCTTCATAGTAGTTTATATTCAGGTTGAATCTTCCAGTTCATCCTATTGAGTTTCAAAAACGATTTAGCCTTAAGGGATGGGGCCGAGGGAGGGGAAAAATGGGGTTTACGTTGAAGTTCTATGGGTTATCTATTTTCTAAAGTGGGGGTTCGTAGGATCAAAGTTACAAATAGCAAAGGAGGTTTTAGGGGGTAGGTATATCTCTAGTATTAGCTTCAGTAAACTTTATCTCTCCTTTCTCTGCGCAATTCCTTTTCTAAACCATTCTCATTCTATATGTTATGAATATCAAGGGATAGAGGCCATGTATTGCACACATTAGTCAATGCACCCGACCATTTTTACCCAGAAGCCTTTAAGCCTTTCAAAGATCCTATAGGTCTAATAATTCTTGGATTTATACAAGTTCAAATTCTACTTTAACAATATATATATTTTCTTCCCTTATCTTTATCTTATCTATAACTATTCATATAGATAAAATTCTCGCGTATAAAAAAAACACAGGTTTATATCTTTGTATCATACCAAGATTTTACGAAACAATCTGAGCGTATATCAAGGCACGTATGGAATGTAATAATTCGTAACAACAAAAGACAAATTTTAATTTTATAAAAAGAAATAGTCGACCAATATGTGTGGCGCATAGCTTTGTCTTTCAATTGGACGAATGGTTAATGGTTGCATGAGATTTGGATCTTCTTCGATTCCCAGCGGGGGTCACACTTATTTATAAGCAATATTAAATTTTCGCTGACGGCTGTGTCCTGTATCCCTCTTATAACTATGGAATAAGGACAGACTTTTTCTTCTTTTCACTCGTATATTTACAACTCTTCGATTACACTCTCAGATTAATTTTAAAATGACAACCTAAACAATAACATTGCATCGCTATGGCGACACTCCGGCGCCTCTTAGTGGTGATTTCGCCTCGGCGATCCTCCCCGCTTTCTGTCTTGAGCTGGTCCTCTTGATCTTGACTTTCGACTTCGATGGGATATAACATCGCAATTGATCTTCTAAGTGGCTTGTTGGAATTGCCTACTCTTACTAATGCTGATCTTATATCGTTTTCTCGGCTCAGTATTAGTTCTTGTATTCTACCAACTTTCCAAGGAAGTCTAGGAGTCCTGTCACTAATTAACACAATGTCTCCTACTTTCGGTTTCCTTACTTCTACAACATTGCCCTGATTGTGGGCTACTTTGCTTCTTTCCCTTAGTCCTATTAGATACTGATCTTTCCATATTTCCCAGAAACGATTGAGTATACTCTGTCCTTTTCTCCAAGATTCTAACAGTTTTTTCTTTGTTTCTGTGTTTCCTTCGTCTCTGTCTTTATGTTCTTCCAGGGTCGCAGCCTTGATCCCTAGAAAGTCTGAGGGTGTAATTACTTCATCCTCTATTTCTGGGCCGACGTATATCAATGGTCTGGAGTTGACAACAGCTTCTACTTCTGTCATTATGGTGTTAAGTTGACTCAAGGTATGTTGTGTTTTCCCAATTGATTTTTTCAGTGCTCGCTTCGTGAGTCCTACCATTCTCTCGTAAGCTCCTCCTGTCCACGGTGCAAGTTCTGTCGCAAATGTCCAGTCTATGTTATTTTCTGNATTTTCGCTGACGGCTGTGTCCTGTATCCCTCTTATAACTATGGAATAAGGACAGACTTTTTCTTCTTTTCACTCGTATATTTACAACTCTTCGATTACACTCTCAGATTAATTTTAAAATGACAACCTAAACAATAACATTGCATCGCTATGGCGACACTCCGGCGCCTCTTAGTGGTGATTTCGCCTCGGCGATCCTCCCCGCTTTCTGTCTTGAGCTGGTCCTCTTGATCTTGACTTTCGACTTCGATGGGATATAACATCGCAATTGATCTTCTAAGTGGCTTGTTGGAATTGCCTACTCTTACTAATGCTGATCTTATATCGTTTTCTCGGCTCAGTATTAGTTTTTGTATTCTACCAATTTTCCAAGTAAGTCTAGGAGTCCTGTCACTAATTAACACAATGTCTCCTACTTTCGGTTTCCTTACTTCTACAACTTTGCCCTGATTGTGGGCTACTTTGCTTCTTTCCCTTAGTCCTATTAGATACTGATCTTTCCATATTTCCCAGAAACGATTGAGTATACTCTGTCCTTTTCTCCAAGATTCTAACAGTTTTTTCTTTGTTTCTGTGTTTCCTTCGTCTCTGTCTTTATGTTCTTCCAGGGTCGCAGCCTTGATCCCTAGAAAGTCTGAGGGTGTAATTACTTCATCCTCTATTTCTGGGCCGACGTATATCAATGGTCTGGAGTTGACAACAGCTTCTACTTCTGTCATTATGGTGTTAAGTTGACTCAAGGTATGTTGTGTTTTCCCAATTGATTTTTTCAGTGCTCGCTTCGTGAGTCCTACCATTCTCTCGTAAGCTCCTCCTGTCCACGGTGCAAGTTCTGTCGCAAATGTCCAGTCTATGTTATTTTCTGTACAGTACTTTTCTGTGTTCTCGTCTGTAAAAAATGTTTGAATTTCCCCTTCGTCTGTCACTATTGAACTAGTCAAATGAAACTGTTTTGCGTTATCTGCGAGTATGAGCGTAGTTTTGCCCCTTCTAGCTACGAATCTACATAAACAGTAAAGAAATTCGTCCGCAGTCATGTCATATACTATCTCTAGATGGATTGCCCTAGTCGTTAAACCAGGAAATTTTTGATCATACGAAATATCTGAATTTTGTATGCGACCTTTACATCTTAAAATAAAAACCTTATCTAAAAATAACCCTACCTGAATCTGAATGTAAATTCTTTTTCCTAATATCAAATCTGTAAGTACCTTTCCGTAATATTTCCTTTGTAAATATCTAAACCAAACCTGTTCCCTAATTTTAACTGATTCTTTAAAAGTAATCTGTTTTTTCTTAAATCTATTAAAAAATCTACAGCATGTTGCTGTTGCGCTGATAAGTATTTTGTAATTTGAAAAGCTAGTTTCATCAGACAAGTTATTGTCTGCCGCACTAAGACCTATAACCGTCTGAACTTCTAGTTCAGTTTCCTCAGGTGACACTTCTATTTGTTCTTTCAGTGTATCACAATAGTGTATGTGCCCCTTAGGCCACTGTTCTTCACTCTTCATTTCCTTCTAACTCCTGATCTGAGCAGCCTCTAATAGCTAGATCTGCTGTATTTTCGTCTCCGGGTACAAATCTAAATTTAACATCCTCATGCTTTTTTAGAGCAAAGTCGTTTTTTGTTTCTATAGGGTTCTCTCTTATTTCAATACTTTCGAGATCCGATAGTTTACTAAGGTCTAAATCTTTAAATGAAACTAATGGATAATCTGGCTTTTCAAAGGAATTTAGTTCATCAACCATTTTTGTGAACGTACAAAAACTAATATCTGATTTATTACCTACCCGTTTTCCTCTACCACTAACTATCCAACCTAACTTAGTGCTAACTAAATGTAATCCTGGACCTATTTCTATCTTGTCTGATTCAATCAGATCAAAGTAATATCCGTTTCCTATTAACAAGTCAATCTCTTCCATGTTCCCATTGAATTTATTTAAGTTGTCTGCCAGTTCTAAGTTCGGATATTTTTTTTTAATTTCTTTTAATATAGGATGTATTCCGAATTCTTTTAAAATCGATGGAACTACATTGGCTTTAATTTTTAATTCTTTTCCATTTTTTAATTTAATTTCAAAGTTAACTGTTGCCGTTTCTATGACTTTTGGTCTTTCTGTTCCGAACACAAAGACAGAAATTTGCTCTTTATTTGTTTTCTTTAGGTTCAGTGCTCTGACTAATCTTTCAGTCACATAGGATCTTTGACTTCCACTGTCTAGAAGAGTCCTCACGTGTTTACTCAGTCTATTCAAAGGGTTGACTAGTTCAACTATTGCAGTCTGTAAATGCACCGTTTCGTCCCCTTCTATATTATTGTTCATTGCTACTTCTAAATTTTCTTTTTTATTTTTAGAATTAATTACAGCCGAAATAGATTTTTGAAATGTTTTTTCCGAATCTTTGTTTAGGCATTGTTTTGGACACAAAATTCTGTTATGACATTTCGATTGTTTACAATAATAGCATGGTTTGACAACCCCGCACGATTTAGCGTTATGATATGTAGATAAACAAATAAAACAGGCACCCATTTCCTTTAGTCTATTTTTTCTTTCTTCAAGAGTCCTATAAACATTGCACTGATTACTCCAGTGCTTTTTTGAGCACAGCTTACATTGGGCTTCTTTAGTAAATAACGCCTCTGTAGTAGTTCGTGTTTCTCTATTATCATTCCCATTTCTATTTCATTTATAACTTGTAATATCATTAGTTTTCTGACTGTTTTCTCCATTGAAATCTTTCCCCTTGTAATCGCTCAGGCGAGTTTCTAATTTTTCTCTCGCCGAAATGAGCCTATTAAGATATGTTCTTAAATCCTTAGGAGTTATACTCGAAGTATCTTTTTCCTCTTCTAACTTTAAAATAATTTCAGGAGGAAATTTAGATATTATGAGTGGAACCAAGTGTGTATGAGATATATCTTCTCCTAGTGCTTCTAGCGATCTAAGACATCCCTCTATCTTGTCGTATGTCTGTCTTAAATTTGACGTCTGATTTGTAGCTCGGGCCAAAAGTCTTAGTTAGTCGTATAAGTTACATTTTATTACGCCTTCGTTTCCGTATCTTTCTTTTAGTAAATCAATCGCAATTTTGTAGTTTAAATTTGTAATTGAAAGTCCCGCAATACAACCTAAAGCTTCACCTGTCAAATATGTTTTTAAATAATTAAATTTGTCGACGTCTTTTATTTCGGTTCTCGAGTGAATCGAAGCCTCAAAAGAATCCCAAAACCCTGCCCATTGTAAACTATCCCCTTTAAATTTCTGAATTACTAGTTCTGGAAGTTTTACAATAGACCTAATGCTTTGAACTGAATTAGGAATCTCTTGCCTTTTTACCTGATTTTTAATTATTTTACTTTTTAGAAGTTTTAAGTCACACGTAACGTCGTCTACTTCAAATTGAAATTCTGTCTGCTCCGAAAATTCATCGTCTATTTTTGTTAGTTCCGTCTTGTCGTCCCCAGCTAACTGTTCTAACTTTACCCTAAGTTTAAAGTACGTGTCACTAAATTTTCCTAATTTTTCTAAATGTCCGTCAATGTCTTCTATTTCTAACTGTTCGTCCTTTTTGGCGTTCTTAATTGTCCGAAGTAATTCTACGAGCCGCGCCTTTGCTGGACCTAAGGCTTTTCTTACATTTCCCGTTGTTGTCATATTCTAGTTTTTATACCTTTCCGATGTTTTCTTTTTTCCCTGGATCTTTTCTACTTATTCCGTCAATCTGAATCCCTGCGTTCCAGATTGTCTTACGCTTCTGCTACCACCTTGTCCTGTATCCCTCTTATAACTATGGAATAAGGACAGACTTTTTCTTCTTTTCACTCGTATATTTACAACTCTTCGATTACACTCTCAGATTAATTTTAAAATGACAACCTAAACAATAACATTGCATAGCTATGGCGACAGGCTGAAATTAATATAGGACGATGTGTGGACAACTTTCGTCAAATCATCCAAATTTCTTTCAAATCAGATAAATATTTTAATGATTATAGGCATTAATAAAATCAGAAGTTCGTGCGCATTTGAAAGGGAAAGAATTACGGATTACTCACAGAAAGTTGAAATTAATATGGGAATAATATTGCGCTAATTATGACCTACCATCCAAATTTCATCAACATCAGTCGTCATGTTTTTTAAAGGTGGTTTGCCAAAATATCGAACTACAGAGACACTTTTTTCACGTTTTATTTGTATATTACATCTACAAAAGTACACTGTTATAAGTTATAAGTAATCCAGTGACAGCACTTACAATTAATGACATGCGTATAATATGCTCTCTAAAATTTAATTTAATAAATCGCGTGGTCACTGTCTTTTCAGTCGTCGGGGAGGTTTCCGGGAATGGAATTAGAAGAGAGGTTTTGGACTAAAGCATAACGTCACTGAAACTGCAAATTGTCGTATGTCAAAAAATCGTATTTTTTATTATTGGTTAAAAATGTTGCATTTAGTTATCCTTGAATTGTACTTATATATATATATAATATAAAACACTCATTTATAAAATAAAGAACATTATAACATTGTTTATTATGTAACATTATTGTTTATTATTAACATTGTTCTACATGTGTGTAACCTCCTGATCCGTTACAACCCAGGATTGAGGTTAGGATACAGTGTAGCCACTAACTACACACCTCCTCTTTAAGTAGGAGCTATATAAAAATTAAAAACAAAAACTCAAACTAAAAGAAATAATACTAATTTACATAATCAAAAAGTTTTGGTTTTACAACAAAAAATAACTAAATGAAATAATACTAATTAACATAATCAGAAAACTTTTTCGGTTTTACAATTACTCTACCACTCCTAGTCCTGACAGCATTGTCAGGTAACTCTACCTCTTCATCCCTCTGAGGAATCTCCACATGCTTTATTGCTTCTTTATCAACTGTTACCTTTTCCTTTTCCAATTGTGATGAGGCATTTTCCTGAGGGGCCTGATTTATGTGACGACTGGTACGCCTGTATACTTTACCGCTTTTACCTTTTACAAGGTATGATCTGGGAATATCAGAGTAGGGACCTTGGATTTGGCCTGCAACCCATTTAGAGTCTTTTTGAAAGTAGACTGATTGGCCCTTTACAAAAGGCTTACGAGTATGAGCAGATTTATCATAGTAGTCCTTGGCTTTAGACTTATTTAAATTGTCTTTTTTCAACAGTTCTTCTCGTGACACAGTTAATGGCTGTAATTTTGAACAAGGCAGTGGTAAAGTAGTACGAAGTAACCTACTCATTAGAAGTTGACTAGGACTAAAANCGTATGTAGCTGTATTTATTATAATATTAAATCCAATGCTTCCGTTGTTTAGCCATGCAATAATAAATACTAAATAAAGAATATTAAAGATGGTATAATAATTTTATCATAGTATTAAAACAAAATATACACCTTTTTGGCTCTCCTGAAAAGTGCCCTTTTTGACATACGACAATTTGCAGTTTAGTGACGATAAGGATAATGGGATACAGAATCGCGAAAGTATTGATACTGATAGCTGGAGGTGGCTAGGTCAGAAACAAAGGGTACTTTTAGATTATTATGAAGGATGAGGTTGGAAACAAAAAAGGGAAAATTAGGTATTTTCCTGAGGATTTTAGACTGAAGGGGAAGGGATTGGATACGGTAGGAGTTAGAGTGCTTGGTACAACCTATAATTCGATGGCATATGCTCATATGGGTTTTATGATAGTGTTATATAAGAGAAGTTTGTTGAACTGATGAGTGAACTGATTTGTGAGTTTTAATGTAAGAGCCGGTGCAAAAGTTTATAACGACGGTTAGTTTCTTGTCTTTTGAGTTTTGTGTGGTGTGCCCAGGTAAATCAATCAAGTTATGACCCAAGGTAGCGCGGACTGTACTGGAATGAGGGATAGGGATTTGGTTTTAGAGGTTTAAGAGTCTCAGAGAAAAAGTCCCGTGGTTACTTTTACTTTGGCTTATCTTTACTCTCCATTCCATTATTCCACAGATAGACACGAGACTAAAAATGTTCCTTGATGTTTGAAACAGATTTAGCCGGCGGAAAAACGGCATATGGGTATATATGCCATTGTGTCACGGTTTTTCAATTGAAAAATATACTTCACAATTCTTATTTTAAACCATTATCTTTTATTTTATGCTCTTTATTTCATCTTTCATTATTCAAACTAGATTAGTATAATGTCATTAACATATTTTTTCGTTGTCTAAAAGCTGCTATGCGCGCTTTGGTATGGGTAGATTAGAGATTAACATGATCTTATGTGAGTAACAAGGAGTTCGTAGATTACCGTTGTTATAACTTGGTTGAATCTGTGAAAACTGATAAAAACAACTTTTTTTTCTTATCTTTTGATTAAAGATAACGAAAAATGAGAAATAATTCAAATTACAATTATCAATAACTACGGGAGACATACAGAGAAAAATAGACCTCCGCACCGGCACTCGAACCACGGGACCTCCTATTAATCCGTTACAGGTGCTCTTGCCAACTGAGCTATACGGGAGAATGATTTTTCTCTGTCGTAACCGATACATAATTCCCGAATCCAAGCTTATTCTCAAATCTAGAGAGCCAAATAGATATACTAGGTACAGGTACTAATTGAGTACTTTACAATTATAAGCGTTAATTCTCGGTCTAGTTCTGTTGCCGTGAATATTTGGCTCTCTAGATTTGTAGGATAAGATTTAAAGCTTGGATTCGGGAATATGTATCAGTTACGACAGAGAAGAATCCATCTCCCGTATAGCTCAGATGGTAAGAGCACCTGTACGGTAAACAGAGGTCCCGTGGTTCGATTCCCGGTGCGGGGGTGTATTTTTCTCTGTATGTCTCCCGTAGTTATTGATAATTGTAATTTGGATTATTTAAAATTTAAT
>KZ652206.1:50819-63009 GCA_001010745.2 Gerris buenoi
AGAACTTGTCAAATCTTCCGTAGGAGCGCTATTTTCTTACTGAAATGGCCTTAGTACGATAGAATTCCGCTAGATGTCAATGCGTTTTATTTATCTTTTCTTATAGTGTAACCTCTTTTTAAGGTTTCTTTTTTTTAATCTTAAGTTTAAACTAATATTTGTTATTATTATATTTATTATTTATTAATATTTTATGTTTTTTCGTTGTCTGCTACCTCGGAAAAAATAGCATATGCTTCTCCTTTGTAGATAACACCAATAAATAAAAAAGGGATGTGGCTTAATGTGGTTCAATTGGTTTAGTAATTTATACTAGTTCTAGGAGAAATATTAGAAATTATTTAAAGAATTTGAATTCAGCCAATTGTCATTTTGTACGTTTGGATAAAATATTTTGATTTTCTAATAGATTGCTTCTAATATAAGTATCAAACCATTGGTATAGATTTAAGGCAGAATGAATGATAGTTTTGGGTAAGAAATGTATTATATAAATAAAGAAAATGTATTTATGCATAAAATCTAGTTTGATAACTAGACTTCTTCAACTAAATTTTACTTTTCAAACAGTATATATTATTTCTATTTTAAAATAAAAACCTCAAAGCCATTATACATCACTCTCAGAAGTTCAAGGTTTTTATTTTCATACGTTTGACACACATTGCATTTTTTAAAAGTTGAATATTGCTTTAAAACAATAATTTTTAAAGAAAAATGGCGAATTTTCTCTTGTTTGACACATTTAATCAAAACTTAGTGACAAATATTACAACTATATTGCTGAAACTTAAAATATTCCTATTTTCCATTAATTTTCCTTTATCTTTACATTTTTATTTTTTTGAAAGAGGCTGAAATGAAATTGTCATTATTCAAAAGTGGATGTCATTATTCAAGGGTAGAGTGTTAATGACAAGAAAATAAAAGTGAAAAGTAAGAAGTGTTAGTGCTTGCCTACAAGGAACTAAAGAGTGCTTCACTTGAAAAAAGAAGAAGAAAATAAAAAAAAATCTGTTTTTCTTTATCCAACCTTTTTCTTTAAGTTTTAATCTTTAAAAATATATTTATACTTGTATAGTGAAGATTAAGTTGAAAATAAATTTTAAAGATAAAGTGTGAGATAATGTGATAATTGTTTTGAAACAGTTTGAACAGAAATGTAGCAAATCATTCATCATTAGATTTACTAAATAACCTTGCTTGATTAGCATTCCGATTATAATCCAAGATACTTTGTAAATATGTTTAAATTTACATATAAAATATTAATATTGTCTACGCTTAGGGGATAACCTGCTGAAACAGAAAATAATTTCGAAAACTTTGTGATTTTTCGGCGCGAACAGCGTCGTCTGCGCTCCGTCAAGGTCGAAAACTAGGGTTATTCATTAGTCTACCTACAAAATGTAAGAAATCAGATCCACCAGATCATTTGCAAGGTATAAATGGGACCTGGGTGGCTCGGAGGCTAGAGCGCTTGCCTTGCGATAAGGCAAGTTAATCAGTCTCAAGCAGGGTCAGAAGGTGGGTGGGTAACCGCTTCTGACCACTGCTCTGAGTTCGGTTCCCGGACCGGGCGCCCCGCTCAATGTCCACCCAGCATTGTTTAAATAAATGGGAAGCTCCTCGAAAGAGTGGCGCCACCAGGTTGGAAACCATGGTGGTGACACTCTTGGTTGTAATACAACCAGGAGGGAAGTCATGGTTAACGACCATATTCACGTCACACGAGTGTGACGTCACACGAGTGTGTGAAGATTTCGGTCCCTAACCCGGGTATGTTCAATGGGCCCACCTAAGTGGTCTGCATCTTCGGGTGTAAAAGCCCCACGGAATAAAAAAACAAAAATTGTCTACCCTTAATCTATCTTGATAATCGCTTTTCCTTTACTCAAATTCTTTAGACGGAAAACAGATTTGACTGACAATCTATTATTATTATCTATCGAAGATCTGAATTTAACAAGAGACCTCATTATTATAATTTTCTGGTCAGTTTTTAGAATGGAATGTCTTTTAGAAAGAGTTTGGACTTCCACTTCTTTCACATCCTCTAAAAAAAGCTTCGCGCTGTCTGAATAGTTTTGTAATGGATGTGGAATAACCTCTATATAGAATTGTTTTAACTTTTCCCAAGTACGGAGGAGGATTCCCCAAGTTTAACAAAACATTTAATGGCACAACTTTCTCCTTAATTATCCTAAAGTACTAGAAAACACCACTTAACTTAAAACGCTCTCAAAATTTGTCTAGGACTCATAGAAGAATTGAAACTAATAGAGAGTAAGGAATGTGACTAAATAACTGTCATATAAAGACACAAAAATGCCTTCGTTCGTTAGTTTCGTGCAATAGAATATAAATAAAATAGTTAATGATTGACAATCATACTTAGAAGTATTTAGTAAGATACAAAATGAACGCTTCCTAACTACAAATTATCAGCATCATTCATGTTGCTTATTTAATTAATTTCAAACAGACATTTGGTAAGCGAGGTAACTATATTATTTTTTAGGTTTGTTTACCAACTTTAGTGCCTATTATTCGTGTCAAAAGCCTTCCTTATCAATCCGAACTGTGCTGAATAGATGAAATTCAAGATATATTCTTATAGTGTTATCTTTCCTTGAAGTAATGGCGTTAGCCTATCTTAAAATTCTGCAAATATCGATGGTAACTTGGTAATGCAAAACAGATAAATCCCCTTGGATTAATATTCATATTATGAGGTTGACAATGCAAGGAAAAGGTATAATTTGCAGTTGGAACTTATCCAAAAAACACTTAATTGAAAATTGAAATGTTATATTTTAATGTGACAACACTCTTCAGCAATTAAACCACTCTATTTTGTTTTCTTTTAAATTCTGGTCTTCACTTTGTTTCTCAATTTTCCTGGTTTCCACACAACCATAATTATTGGAGACAGTATAATCGTGGTGCTAAAGTCACTTGTCCTTTCTGCTCGGCCATATTTGAATCGACAGTGGAACAAGATTGTGAGCTATCTCGTGCTCTGATTTATTATAAATCGAGGTCGGAACAAAGTTACGATCCTACGCATTGATTGTCTGATTTACATGGCCCACTAATGATCACACTAAACTCTCTTCGTGGTACATTGAACAATATACAATGGTTTTTGTGAGAAGTGGCTGGAGCCCTACCACAGGGTTAGTAACATGGGGCCATTAAGAGCCTGATCGCTAGGTTCGAACAAGTAGTACGAATAACCTTGTATAACTGTTGAAGTGGTTCAACTAGAACTAACCGTATTTACTTCGAATTTGAAATGTATTGAAAACAGAATTTTCAGAAATGACTATTAATCTATTTATGTCAAAACAGACATAAATAAAAACTAGCGATATAACGTATGTTCCCAGCTTGATTGAAACAAACATATTTCTTTTCTAAACCAAGCTTTTGTTATTTTAAGAGAAATGAATCCAAATGTCAAAAACAATTGAAATGTCGAACAAATTGATTACTTTCGTTAATTCCTACGATTTTATAAAAACTTTAAACCTGATCAGGAAAAATGTACGTTGAAAAACGAGGTAGCATTTAATAACACTGTCAATAAGGATTGTATGCCGAGAATACTATGATTCTTGACGCAGGTGAAATACTGAAAGAACAAGTGGATGGCAGATTAGCCATTCCAAAGTTTAAATTTCAGGTAAAATTTATGAAATTGGGTATCTCAATTTTTGGGATCAAGTATTATCAATCATATTCAACCAAAGAGAAACAAAATAACATACTGCAAACACAATACTGAAACAAATACTGCAAACACAATGATAATGCCCATCAAACCAAATACATATAACAAACATAATCATTACCTCTTGTCACCTGCCAGGGATGTATTTTTGTTTTAATTAAAAATTAATTCTTCATGTTATAAATCGTTACGGGGAAAGAATTTGACAGATCTGCTGTTTTCCAATTTATAACAACAAGATAATTACAGTTTTGCCTGCATGGACAGATAAATTCGAAAATTTATAATCCTGATCCAATAATTAACGTTGCTAACCAACTATATGATATTAAATTTTAAATTAACTTTCTAGCTTGAAAACACTTTATTGGTCTAAACCTTTTTTTGTATTAAGTTACTAATTTACTTGCTTCCCACCCTAAATAATTAATTTAGTGTGTAAATATTCCCCTTCTTAATAGTTAATTAGACTTAGTGATGAAATGTGATAAGTACTGTTGGAACGCCAAGAGAATGTGCGTTGAAAAATGGTTGTTGGGTCGAGGTTTCAAATTAACTATTGACTTAACTTCTAGATATATCGATGTTCCAAGAATTTTTAGTTGGTCGATTTGTTAAAAAATGAGGGAGGGGGAACTTAAAAAACACAATTTTCAAGGACACATGGTGCAAATATGAATAGGTAAAAAACAAAGAAAGATTATTTGTAATCAGGGCCTCCTTTTTTATATAGTTACACATATGACGCATATTCCGTGGAAAAAATTCCAAACCTTAGTTTTTGAGGGAGCTATTTTTTGAGGCTTTCCTATAATTTTTCTGTGATAGGGTTATAACTTATAACATTACTGCAAAGTTTTAAATTTTGGTTTTGAGTACTTTCGGAGATCATGTGTGTAATAGACGGGCAGATAGAACAAACGCAGAAATGTATAAGTTCCTTGTTTTGGCCTATGATTCCAAAAAATGAATACTTTGAAAATAGACTGCTCAATTTTCCATTTTTAACGAGTACAAAATGTAGAAAATAGCGAGCTAAAATATGACACACTAAGTTACCACTGCGTTGTGGGTTGTTGGATTTTATTATCTTTTAAAATTCTCGAAGAAATTATTTACACCTACAGAAGATTAACAATTTGCTATTACGTCAAATAATAAAATAAACTTAACTGGCAGACAATCTTCAAAAAATATTACAATTACTTCTAAAACGATAAAATCACGGTGTAAACTCACGACGAATTTCCGTAACCTCAAAACTTTTGTCGTAACATCCAACAAAAACTTTTCTTGGCTGGGTTTTCAAAGATATTACAACGTCTGCAGGAAGTTTCCAGCAACTTTTAAAGGACTTTTTAGTAGGGGAATTAGTGCCGGGAGAGATTTGCATACATCAAAATTGAAGTTTGCTCAGCAGTATAATCGCCTTTAAAAACAACTTTGTACAAGTTATTGGCACTTGTTGCAACGGATGTCTTCAACCCACAGGTCTTAAATTAGAAATTCAACTTCAGCAAACCTAACAAATTTCTATTTTAAGAGCACGCTACAAGAAGTATCTATTAATGAATTATTATACTCTTATAAGAGACTCTTCTACGTACGTATTGTTATATTTAATACATTTTATTATTAACTTCTAGTCATTATTTAACTAAACTTTTAAGTTAAAAATTGAGATTAAATAATGTAATAATTCATTTTTGGGTTACATCATAATTAAAGAATATTAAAATGATTAAATTTTACAATTTTTTTTTAGACAATTCCTCTTTCGTCCTTTTTTAGTGTTTGAATTAGTACTTATCTTAAACTTAGTACTAACATTGATGTTTTTTTAAACAACAGGAATTCTTCAAAAGATTAAAATTTTTCCAGGATGGAGGTTTGATTTTTATTTGTTCGAATAAATATATGGGGCAGAACCAACTGCACAAAAAAAATTTTGATTTTGGAAAATATGTAAAAATATTATATTTTTTGGACGTTCATAATTAAAATTCTCGAAAACTTTAGCTTCTCATTAAACAAGCTAGTAGAGTAAATATATAAAACCTAATACAGGAAAACCCTCTTAAATTATTCAGGAAATAGAGCGTTAAGGGAGAATCATCTTAATGGATACAAAGAACTGATTACGAGGAGAGACAGTCTCTTTGACACCATTGAAAGCCAAACTACCTTTTCTCTTTATAAAAAAATAACCATTTTTAGGACATAAAAATTTTGATAAAAATTAGGGTTTTATAGAAGAACTGGGCTTGGTTTCATTTGACATCTACATAGTCTACTTCAAGCTTTTTTATGGTAAGAATATTAGTTTTTCGTTTTTTTTTAATATTTAAGTCTTTAATGTTAATATGCGAATATCACGAAACCAAAGTTTTTTTTACCAGAGTCAAATTTGCTATAAGATCCAGATAGTGAGGTTTCCTTCGAGGTTACCTTTTTTTCTGTTTATTTTTTTCCAAAGCTTCAGTGTTTCTAATTGGACATTACTTTCAGAAATAATTCCTTAAGGCTCTACCGCTCTTTGAGGTTAGGAAAAACAGTAAAATTAAAATTATTCTGGTTCTAAGCAAGATATCAAAAATCTAACCACAGGCTTCATTCCTAATTTTAATTCTGCACCATTTGAGTCCTATTTCGTCTTCCTATGATAAATAGTACAGGCGCCATTTCAATAGACGAGTTTTATCTTTGTATTGAAATGGCGCCTGTACTATTTATCATAGGCAATTGAAATAGGGCTCAAATTGTGCAGAATTAAAATTAGGAATGAAGCCTGTGATTATATTTTTGACATCTTGCTTAGAACCAAAAAAAAAATTATTTTAGTGATTTTTCTAACCTCAAAGAGCAGTAGAGCCTTAAGCCTCTTGTCTATAAAGATAACTTAAAAACTAAATTTAAACTAAAGTTAAAAAAGAGAGAAAAAGAAAAAAAGAAGTGAGTGGTGCAGAAATAAGTAAGTATTGATATTGCAAAAATAATTTAAAAAAAGGTGATAAAATATTATTTAATAAAATAAAACATTATTTCGAAAATTAACAAAATTAAATTTATTAGTTTAAATTGAGGGATGGCAAGAATGATGTTTACCTTTTTTAATTTAATTTTAATTTTCATTTAAATATTAGAGATTTAATTAATGAATGAGTTCTGCAGTAGAATAAATAAAAGCAGTTAGACTTACACTCGTAAACGATTTAATTAATTAAAAAGAAAAATTGAAAATAAAATGTTATAGAATTTTAGTAGGAATTTTGCGTACAGCGTAATATTGGGAGATTGGTCCAACCCATCTCCCTATGTAGGTATTATATTAATTTCAGGTGCTCATTTTTTTCGGGCGAAAATCGATGCAAAATGTAAAAAGAAGAAATGTTTCGCGCACAATTTAATTGACTACAATTTTTAGCTGTTACTACAAAAAGCTTTTTTTGTGCTTTTTAAATCTGCTAAGCTTACTTCTATTGGCATAAAGTTAATTAATTACGTTTACTAATTTTACGATTTAACGTTAACTAATTAAAAAAAATAAACTTATATTAGACATAAAAACAATGAATTTCATTTTTATTACGCTAATGAGAAGTTACGTAAGCTGTTTAAGAGTAGTGTTATGCTTGCGCTATGCAATTAGTGTGTACAGATTGCTTAAAACGTGTGTAAGCTCTTCTTAACTTGAACAAAGAGTTTAATTTAAGCATATTCTATTTTAGTTAAACGATACTATGTTTTTGCCTTCCACTCGTGTCAAAAATACACTTATTAATAACTGCTATTAAAGCACACATTTTATTAAACATTTAACTACTAACTTTGCTATCACTTTAGAATAGTTAATAATTAAATAAATTAATGATGAAAGTTTAAAATAGCAATCAATGCCATGAAAATTTATCAAAATACTCCTAAATAATTTGATGAATTTCTTGGCATGGACTACCATTATTATTAGGAAAAACAGGTAAATATTCACAATGGCTTAAACCAACTATGGATCCATGTGATTTTTTATCTGTACTCCCTTTTCGTTTGATATTAATTAATAAATAATGATTAAAATTAAAAAAAAAATAATTGACAGAAAATTAGAAATAAATCCGCATACTTTGAACTAGACATGCGCGGATATAAGTGAAAGTGATGGAAGTGGAGCCCTTAGTTAGGCTTTATTGAAAGAAAAATAAAAGAAAGTGGTCTGAACGTTATTTATTTATACTAGGAATTAAAAGTGCTTGAAAAATAAACGAAAAAAGGTGATAACAACTACTCTCTACGTTGTGGGTTGAAACCTGCTCTTCCTGCAGAAAAGGACAGATAAGAATGAAAATTTACTGCGTTTCTATTGTTCGGTAGTTTATACTTGATGCATCATAAAGCTTAGAGCAGAAATTAAATTAAGCAACAATTTTATCTTGCACGAATATAGCTGTATGAAGTTATTGCAGTTTTATAAGAAGATGGATTTGAATCCCAGCGAGAGTAGTTGTTCTTTATGGCTATTCCGATTTGTTATCCGCTGCAAAATTTGCAATTGTAAGCGACATCTATCAATGTTTGATGTTAACTACTTACTTGCAGCTGATTCAGCGTCATCTAAAATAAAAACAATCAGTAATATAATTAACCTGTTACAACTACAGTAATCTCATATTGAAAGGTAATTCGCTTGGTTTTATAGAAAAAATCATGACATATGAACTTCTCATTCACTTAAGACTTTTGAGTTGCCTTAAGTAAATGTTTGTTTTTTAAATGCAAACGTCGTCTCATGGTGAACAACTTTAGAAAGTACACTCATCTAGCTAAGTTATGATTATTATCCTAGGGTAAATTTAAAGAAAGAAAAAACAATAATTTGTATTGTTCTGTGCATCCAAAGCACCAATTTTTTCCACAAAATTCTCAATCTATAAATATATTTAATATTAGCAACAGGGGCCGGCGTGGCCGAGTGGATAACATCCTCGGCTCTGAAACCAAGGTCTGAAACCCGTCGTGAGTTCGAATCCCGGAGGGGTCAGATATGTTTCACACAGATGATCTCATCGAGTAGATGAGTAAAGTGGTCGGATAACCCCCCGTCCTGTAATGACCCAATGAGCAGTCGAACGGGACTAAAAAAAATTAAAAATATTAGCAACACACAGGAATAAAAAAATCTCCTATAAATTGAATATTTGTTTATTTTTCAAAGCAAAACTCGGCCTTCATAATACCATCATAAGTGCCAAAATAAGGACGAAAAGGTTGCTAATATTAAGGCCAAAATAAGTTGCTAATATTAGATGTGGAAATGTCTACTGAGGTTATCTTAAAGTAATAACTTAAACTGTCTCTCCACGTAAGTTCCGAGTTTAAATGGCATTCTTTAATTAATAAAGTAGATTTCAGCCTTCATAAGGCTTTCATCAATGCCATAATACGTAAGAAAAGGAGTCAAGTTAAAATGAATTAGTGAAAGGTAAATCTACTTCATGTCCGAGATCAACATGGGAGACAGAACCGAAATGCGGAAGGAAATGAGTTATGAATAAGAGATCGACTGGAGTCTCACGTTGATTTTAGGCTCAATTCACACGGTGAAACGCAAATCTCCTTGAAACTAGGAGACTCTTGTACCATGAGACCCTGCAATGTAATTAGGTGGCGGTATTCAGACGGGGATACTGCAGTACCGGCGACTGGGAGACCGTGCAACTGTGAAACCATGCGACTAGGCGTGCTGGTCTCCTAGTCTCTTAGTCTCTCAGTTTCCTACAAAGCCTTATCTTTTAATTGTGTTTCCACGGCCTATTTGTAGGTGAAAACTGACTTTACTTTCTAATCGTGGTTTAATTGCGCAACTCGAGTCGTGGCTGTGTGAAGATGAAAGGGGACTTGAGTCGCGCAGTCTCCCGGTCTCCTGGTTGTGAGGCAGCTCGATACGCGATTTGGGTTTCACCGTGTGAATAGGGCCTTAGTGCTTAACAAGGATACGTTGGACAAATAAAATGATAGAATGAACTTATTAAATAAAGAAAGGTTGGCCAAAAACGATACAGAATGCGTAGATGTATGGACGCTGGTTAAATTGATAAATATATACATTTAAAACCTTGAAAAACGTGAAAAAAATCTCAAAACTGGTTACAATAATTTGGAAAAATTCTAAAATTTGGTCCATTTAAATACAAATCTAACCATATAAATAGTTTTTCTGGGTAAAAGTTAATTCTTAATAAAAATGCTGTAAACACGGACAGTGAGAGGCCAAGTTCGATTCCAAGTTAGAGTGGAGTTATTTTTATGGTAAATTTTGAAATAATGTTGAATTATAATGAAATATGTAATCAAGAAATATTGAAACAACTAACAAATGAAAAACACTGGACCAAGTAATAATGGTCTTGCGTATAAAGAAGTTTTAAGTTTATTACAAAGTTATTGGTTAGGATTTTTTTCTTATTGAGGGAGAATGACAGCCATTTGGAATATTAAAAAAAAAACAGGTATACATTTTAAAAAATAAAAATCAATGGAATATTATATTGAGATGAAACTTAGTACAAAGCTAGAGGTAAGTATTAACGTGAAGATGAATTGATTTAATTTTTCTGCAATCCAAAATTCATGGCGGTCATTTTGAATGTTAAAAAAAATCATAGGAACAAGATGTGTTTTTTTTTCACTTCTTCTTTTGAATTATTTTCTTATTTCACGTATAATTCTGCAATGAATAATGAATAGTACTTTGGAGAATTGCTTAGCATGTATAGGTGGGGATAGGCTAATATATTCCAATCAATTTGTAGCAGTTTATATATTTGAGAGATTATGATTAAGTCCCTTTGTCAAAACCGTATATTTGAGATGGCTAATTTTTATAGGTCCCGCCAACTTTTCTCAGCCCCTTCCTATAAAGTACCTACTACTACAAATTTACCACCCTCATAGGTATGCAGTTCAGTAGCTAGTTCCTGATAAATAGCAATATTAGAACCTTTATCTGTTTGATTTGTCACACTTGAGTGTGACGTTGTTAGTGTTCTAATTCTAATCTATTATAATCAAATTACAGGTTAATTGAACCTTAATTTAAGATTAAGAATTAAAACGACACTTGGTAGTAGGTCAGTGGCGGCTCGTGCTTAGGTTCACTGGTTCAGTGAACCCCCAAGCAGATATTCAATAACACAATATTTTGATGTATATAAATATTTAGTTCTTGGTTTCATAAATATAATAAAATAGAGTGAAAATTCAGCAGGGAGTTACAATGCGCGGCTCAAGAAGCATCAATAACAGCAGCCAGTTCAAATTAATGATTCAGTTGAACTGACTCAATGTATGAACCCCTTTAGCCTATAGTGGCGGTAATGGACGGGGGAGGGGAGCATGCCGGTATAACATCGCTTGGCACTGCAAACTCGGTGCAGTTCAACTTCCGACGCCCTTGGACACTGTTTCACGTCACCGTCACACCTCTACCCCCAAGCACACACAGTACAGGAGTTTAAAGCTAAGCAGTGACACCGCTGTTATATTCTGAAGCGTGTTTGGTTTTAAATCATCCTAAAAATAAAAATATGTATGTTCATACTTACTGTACATAATTTTTGTAAATATTTATTGTTTGTTCAAATGCAATTAAAAGTCTAACTTTCACAGAAAAGCAGTTGTTTCAATTCATATATTCCTAACATATATTACAAAAAAAAGAAAAACAATACTTTTTCTACCTATCTCATGTGGGAAAAACGTTATGAGGGAAACGGTTTATTATAAATTTCATATTCCAACGATTTATCATCAAATTTATAACCCGATTTTATCCAGCCAAATTACCCAAATTGTTGTTCAATAAAAGGACCTAAAAGTGGCAATTTGAAAGTTTAATATGCAAAATTTTTTCCCGGTAGGTTTGAACCCCCAAGTTAATGTTTCACCAGCCGCCACTGTAGTAGGTATAAAACCAACACCTGACTAATCATTTCTATAAACAAACCCGCAGAACACAACGAAAAACTGCGTTAATCTGGGTTCATCTCGTTTTCATTTTATCAAAAATGAGTCGTGCAGTCTCCAGGTCTCCTGGTTGCGAGGCAGCTCGATACGCGATTTGGGTTTCACCGTACCCGTTGAAACTTAAATCTCCTCGAAACTGGAGACTCTGCGGCCAAGAGACTCAGCACATGTAATTAGGTGGCGGCATTCAAACGGGGATACTGCAGTACCGGCGACCAGGCGAACGTGCAACTTCGAAACCATGTGACTCTGCATGCTGGTCTTCTAGTCTCCCAGTCTCTCAGTTTCGTACAAAACGACAAAATATTCCTTTTTAACTACCTACGTGAAAATGATTTATAATTATTAATTACCATACCATATTTAAATAAAATATATATTATATTTTATTATGGAATGCATTATATTATATATTATATTATATTTGATTAATAT
>KZ652206.1:76807-95162 GCA_001010745.2 Gerris buenoi
GTGATAGCATGAAAACAAACTTCCCTTGGCATGGTGGAGATCCCCCAAGTTTCATTAATTTATCTCAAACCGTTCAAAAGTTAAGAGGGGGGGGGGGGAGAGTTTTGGACCACCCTGTATATAATAAATAATAAACTAGGTGTTAGAATTTTTTAATAAACATTTTTGGAACTATTTTTGAGTGTTTGGGAAATTGCGCCCAAATTTTTGGCAACATTTCATTTATCAATTTTACCTCGGGGTATGATTTGTCTAAACATGTATGCCAAAATTTGTCAAAATCGGCCCCACGCCTCTGCATAGACGACAGACAGACATTTCTAAAAACCACTTTTTAGGACTCAGATTACCTCAAAACGTGTAAATCCATGAAAATCTTAAAATCGAATTTTCGTGGCATCACAATACTTTCTCCTTAAACGAAAAAGTCAAAATTATTTTAGAATGCTAAAACCGATCTAAGATCTAAGAAAATTTTATAAGTAACCATGTACTCGGAGATTTTACTAAAAAATATCCAGTATTGATAAATATTAACTTGACAAATTATTTATTAGGTAATTATAGCGGTTGAATATCTGAGAAGAAGTTGGCTAATAGCATAAAAATACAAAGCCAACTGATAATAAATGAAAATATAATATTGCAAAGATAAAAAGAGACTATTCCAAAAATGAAAGGCTCATTATAACTAATTACATAAAATATAATTTACCAAAATTTTCTTTCCCTTATTTTCATATTTTTCCATAATTGCACAGATTTTGTCTGTTTCGCAGTTTCTTAGAAATAATTTCCCTTTTTCTTGTTTCATTGGAATGAAAACAGAAAAAGTGTCTATGTCGATTAAATATTTTATTTTAGAGATTATAATTATTACTGCTATAATTAAACTGTTACCATGGTAAGTATACAGTATACAGTAACATTGTCAAATATTTTAACAAATCTGATTTTATTAAATGAGTTGTTTTTATATTCATACGTGTACAAGACCTGTTAAGAGTTTGAAGTACTAAATTAAATTTGGTAAACTTAATAGTACTTCATTTTTTTTGGCTCCAGAAAAATTAATTATAAATTATAATTTTGCGTTAAAATGTTACTTAATTTACGAGTTACTTTGAGCAATGGAGTGTGTAAGTTTTTAAACGTTGATTTAGAAGAATGTCCTGAAAAGCGCATTATGAAATACTTAGGGAGTACAATAGGATTGCTTGCATTGCGAAACAATGGGATATATTTTGAGATAGATCCGGAGAATATACTAAAATTCTTGGGTTACAGTATATCGTTAGCTTTCACGTCATTGTTGTGCATGGTTTTAATAATATGCACATTTTCATTTCGGGATGTCGATCTGTCAAATACAATAGTTTTGTCACATTTGGCTATTATAATGTTTCTGTCGCTTGTAACCCAATTACACATTGGTTACTACCGTGTTGAAGGCAAACTTTTGGTAGAGCAAATCATCCTCTGGGAACGTCCTTGTCAAACAATGTCTCCCCAAGCAGAATTAGCCTTAAAGTTTTTCCGATACTACTGGGCACCGATCGTTTGGACATCTTGGGCTATTTTCATGACAATAAGTCCGTTGTTGGATTATTATATGAAATCTTTATCGTACAATCTGCCGTTTCCTTTATGGTTCCCTTTTGACACTCAAAATACTTTTGGATTCTTATTAGCACTACTCTTCGAAATATACGCAGTTCAAACGTTCTGTGCTTTTTTTATTTTCTCGGTGCCCCTGTTTTTTTTCCTGTCTATTAAAGCGATTGCAAAATACGAAAAAACTATTGAAGCGATTAAGTCAATGCATAAAGATTCCTTAGCCAAGTTCAAAGCGTTAAGATTAGCAGGAGAAGACAATCCGATATTTGACCCGATAACAGACGAGGATTACTTTGATCTTTATAAAGAACCGAAATTTCAAGCCATATGCGAAGAAACCTTTAGTGAAATCTCCCGAAGCCACCAAGAACTACTCAGGTATCATTTAATGCTTATATTAGATGAGAAGTTGACTTAAATAAAAGCATTAAGAGTAATGGCCATCACAAAGCTTTTGCACTCAAAGAGGCTGAAAGTTAGTATTAAACTATTTTACCTACGATTGTTACGAAATATAAACATTGTATCTCTGTTTAGATGCGTAGAAAGTGATTCTTTACGTACTTGTATTCATTGTGCATGCGCGTCTCATAATTCTGAAGGATTCTTCTTTTTTTACCGCCCTGGGGCGGAAAAAAGAAGAATTCCTCACCTTTACGCTCGATTAGCGAGTTTTTTTACATTTAACAAAACAAATTTCATGTTTGTTTAATAAAAGTAACTGTTTATATCGAGTTTTTTTTTTGTGAAAATCAATGCGTGATTTAAGTGATTATGACAAATATGAGGATACGCCTCCCGAAATAATTAATTCGGCACAAAATACAACTAATGTATTAATATCATCTTTATCAAAAAAGTTATACGAACTTACATACAGGAAGTATATTATTTTTGTGTATTTATTATTAAATCTAACAATCGTAGATAAAGAACGGTACGCAACTCGTGCGAAAACGGCATTTTGCATTGCTCGTGTGGTTTTACTACCCTCGCTGTCGCTCGGGTGCAAACTCCACACTCGCATGCAAAATGATTCTTTCCGCACTCGACGCGTAATGTACAATTACGGGGTACGGCAAATTTTTTATATCCTTTAGAAAATGAATTCAAGCATTCAACATTGTTATTTTATAAGCAAACAAAGTCTATTATGATTGTCATTAGCTCAGAATATTTCCTCAATCAGAATCGATGTACTGTAGTAGATTTACTAGGCTTTTCCAATAATTATATTTCTCGAATCTCTATCAATGATTTAATTTATCTATTTAGACAAAACGTTTATCACACGTTTAATTATATTTCATGATGAATAAATTGATAATTATTATTTTACAGGTGCATTAAATTACTTAGAATAGTCAGTAACGTACCATTGACAGTCGTGCTTTGGCTAGGATCGTTGATTATTGGTGCAGCGATTTGCTTCATTGTGATAGTAAGTTATAGTCTAGTTTTAATTTTATGTTCTTTATAATGTACAACGAAATTGTTTCAACTAAACATCGCGTGGCTCTATCATTGAAGCGAGCATGGTATAATAATTATTGAATATTATCAAAATTGTTATAGGATTCTTACAATTAGTATTGACTTGGCAATATTCATCACTACATTGTGGTGTAGTCGTTGGTTTTTCCTAAAAAAATGTATTTGGAAAAAATCAAATTTGAAATTTGAAACTGACGTTCACGCGAATGAACTCTTGGACGGATAACGCTGTTCAACAAACTTAGCCTAAGCATTGGTAAAAGGAACAATTATGTACTAAATTTCAACTAAATCTGTCAACTTTTGCTCAGGTTATCATAAACGTTACTGACTGACAGACTACAAGATGCATATTTTGTTGAATGTAAGGAGTTCGCGAATGCTCGCTTCAATTAGAAACTTAAGTGAGAAAAAAAAATTACATTCAAAATTATGGGTTTAAAACAAATAAATAATGGTTAAAATAATAAGGATTATGTAAAACTTTGCAACAAATTAAATGTTGATTTTAGGATGTTGGCGATTTAACATTAAAAGTGAGTTTTACTGTTTTCGGCTCAGTGGATACTGCGGGACTTTGGGTCCTTTGCTACTATGGAGCTCAGATATACTATTTGGTAAGATAATTCTGAAATTCCAGTAGGTACAAAAAAATTATTAGTAAGAGTAAATTATTATCATTATCAATAATAATTGAGTAAACTTATAATAAAAAAATAAATAAATAAAAATAAAAAAGAATAAACGGAAACTAATTAAACATAACAGAGTAACATCACATTTTATTTCGTCCTCAAACCAATAACAAATCAACCAAGTGAAAAGGAACCCCAAACAAATAAACAAAATTTAAGTACAAATATACTAAAAATGTAGAAAAAGTACTTAAATAAAAAATATATTCGAAAGGTATCCGAGAGGTATGCATACTCGCTAAAACATATTCCTAAATCCAAAGAAGAAAGTAAAACCAAAAGAAAACAGTCCTGGGTGGATCTTAGCAGCTTTAACATTATTCCACTGCTATCTAACTCTAATTTGAGCGATTGATGATAGATCAGATTGGCAGATTCACATCAGATCCCTAAAATCTGCACTCACATATTTTACAGTTTGGCCCAAAATCAGTAAAATATTGGGGGCCGGCGTAGCAGTGTAGAATAGTGGTTAGTGTAGTTGTCTAACTCCACCTGAAACCTAAAGTCTAAAATAGCCATATCTAGTGATCTGGAATCCCTGAAAAGTGAGACATGTTTCAAACTGATTATCTCATGGAGTAGATGGGTAAAGTGGTCGGACCTCCCGGTAATATTGGGTAATTGGTCTGACCCTCCTTTCGGTAATATTGATTGGGATCTAAAATAAACCGGAAATAAATAAAAATAAGTGAAACATCACAACACAGCAAAAAAAATCCAATGCCTCCATAATTTAACCAAGTTTTTTCTATATCGTTCTCAGGGTGAAGAGGTGCGGCAGGAGCTTTACTTTACTAACTGGTATCACTGGCCTGAAGGAATGAAAAGATCTCTCCGGATCATGATGGCTAGAATTTTAAGTCCACCTTCATTATCTGCAGCTTATGTTGATGTTAAACCAGATTTCGAAACATTCGCTAAGGTACCTAGTTACAATTTTATTATAAGCAATGCTCGCATAAACTTTTTGCAATTTGTCAATGAAATAATATAAGATCTAAGAAGTTCTCTCCACTAAGAACACTTCAATGTATCATTACCAACGGGTGACTAACATCAGACTCTACTAACTATTTTAATATCTAAACAGCTTAGGTTTCCGGTGAAGTCCGCGTCACGAAGGATTTGAAGTTCGACGTTTCGCTTCCACTGCTGGAAGCATATTCAGGATTGTGGTACATCGTGATGTTGACTCGAAGAATGAACAGTTCGTCTTGAGTTTGCCACCCGCCAATGAAGGTTACCCGCGAAAGCCTACGCACCAAGTTATTTTAATATCTGTATAAATTACTGAAGGATAAAATCTATCTCTAACCGCCTATAGGCAATCTATAATCAAAGATCCTTCGTTAAATTTAAAATTTTGTTCAATTTTCGTTTAATTATAATTGTGTTGAATCTCATTAGCAATAATGGGTCGGTTTAGACCACGTCAACCCTTCATGGCGCACACTAGAGGCGGGATATTACATTAGTATAAGTAGAGAGATCATGACAAAAAAGGAGTATATTCCTATAACTTTTATAACCTATAACTTTTACTTAAGACGGGATTCATATGTGCTTCTGCATTCATATGTGCTTCTGAATGCAATTACATCTTCAGCACGACTTACAGTGGTACCTGAACATTTTTTAATTTATTTGTGGTAATTTCTTCTTCAAATGGCACGACGGACCCCTGTAGTCTGTAGTCCCTGGCCTGAATAAATTAGCAACTCCAGACATCCCTCTCCAAATTGAACAAAAGTACCCCGTGGCTGTCCTCTTCCACCCTATATCTGACCACCGAGCTCTAACGCCCCTTGGCCGAGCTCGGAAGACTCACTTAGCTAGGCGGTCCTCTCCCATCCTGTTAATGTGGTCAAACCACTGCAGTCGCTGCATCCTTATAAAGCTTGCCAGGGAGATATCATAGACTGCACGTAATTCCTCATTCCATCGTGATCGCCACTGTCCCTATGCATCTTGTACCGGAACATATATCTGGGGCAGAACCGTACGTTCGAACCTGTCCAAGAGCTTAGCTGAGCTAACAGCAGCGTAAATGATTTATTTTTTTTAAAGACAAGATTTATTTTTTTTTTTTTTTGCAGAAGAATCGGTTAATTTTAATTTCAATTTTTAAATTTTTGGTAGTTTCCCGCACCGGGAATTCCCGGTGCGGGGGTGTATTTTTCTCTGTATGTCTCCCGTAGTTATTGATAATTGTAATTTGGTTAATTTTAATGTTTCAACTAATCTAGCATAACTTCCCTCTTTTGACTTATCAGAAAAAATATTCTTTCATTTTTGAAAGAGTGCAACTTTTTTGGTTTACTTAATGATTTTACTTCTTTTCAGATGATGAACAGTGCCTACTCATTTATCAACCTACTTTACGCCTTCAAAAACTAGTTGCGCTTATAGTTTTTACTCAAATATACGCAAGTGTAGTAAAAGTTTGTATTATTATGAAATTAATTAATTATTTTATATTCTAAAAAATCGCACAAACATTAATTTTCAACATTATACAATCACTATAGGTTACTGTGTACAAAGGTATTTAAAAATTAAAAATAAATATTAATCCAGACAATGGATACGAATTTTTCTCACCACAGAACAACCTTTCAAAGAAAAATGATTTCTGAATAATTGTATAACGTCAAGGTATCAACATTTGCTCTTTATATTATCTCATTCATATACAATTGTATATAGAAGGGTAAAATATGTTGTTATTCGTTGAAGTCACCATTCTTTAATAAACACACAAGAACTCTCTACTCTAAGGAAACTCATGTTGAAGATGAGATTTGGGTTTGGAAACATTCAGTTATTTCACTAGTGGACGTAATAAAGATACCTACTTATTACTCTATTAGCTACCAATGAGGCCAATTAAGACTCCCCAGAGTAAAATGTTAAAAGGTCAATAAATAATATGAATTCTCAACACCTATCTGTAACAGCAACTGATTCTCTCTGAAGGTAATAGAACTTTTTCAAGTTAATGTAAATTACCTAATAACTTTTTCTTCAGTGAGTCTTTACTGTCTACATCTAAAGATAATTAGAATTTGATTAGAACTTCTACAGTGAATATAAATGAACCACTCTTCTTAGGTGAATCTTTCCTTGATTGAATGTTGATCTAATCTTAGAATCATTTATAAGAACGGAAAAATATCAACCCTAAATGAAATATTGGAGCATGACAACTCAGAAAAACTTTCTCATATTTTTGAAACTGTATTTATACATGATATTGTCTTATTAGTCCAGGAGATAGCGTGCAAAAAAGTGTATGACCAACATCAAGCTATAATTTTGTGTATAAGTAAATATTTTGGTGCCTTTTAAGAATATGTGGTCGGCTAAGTGCGTTTGCGGGACATAGCATGGCAATAGGCATTTGAAAAAAACAAACCGGTGGAGAGCGGTCATGTCCTGCCTTTTTTGGTGGACAGTGTGATTTTCTTGAATCTGAGTCTGAGTAAAAACTTAGTTAATAGACAAAAAATCAAGTTGATGATAGTTCGTCACTTAATAAGTTAGTTAGTCAAATATTACTACAAATCAAAGAGGTTACCTATTAAGTGACGGACTACTATTAACTTGATTTTTGGTCTATTGACTAAGTTCACAGAATCATGAAAATCACACTGTCCACCAAAAAAGGCAGGACATGACCGCTCTCCACCGGTTTGTTTTTTTCAAATGCCTATTGCAAAGCTATGTCCCGCAGACGAACTTAGCCAACCATATATTCTTAAAAGGCACCAAAACATTTACTTATACACAAAATTCTAGCTTAATGTCAGTCAGAAACTTTTTTGCACGCTATCTCCTGGACTATATTTAATTGATAATTAAAAAAAAACATTTATAAGGCTTTAACAGGTAGTTAAATTTATTTTTTGTTTTCGCCTTTTCAACAAAATCAGATTTATTTTCATCAATACCCCATTTGTTGCTTATATGGTTAAAGTCGTAACGAATCGGCAAGGTTTCAGAATGTTTTAATTAAAATCAACAGAAAACGTTTCCGAGAATTTTTTTCCCGTTTTTTAGCAGATTTTTTGGGGGGTCTTATTTCAACCTGTATCTTTAATAAAAAAAACATTTTTATAGAAGGCAATAGAATATTTCTATTCAGGAGGTCGGAAGTAAACACCATTTTTCCTACAATTTTGAGCGAAAAACGTTTGATTACTATAAACTTTAATCTTCGAATCGGACTAACACTAAGATATTCTACCGTTGAAATGTCAAAACAGAATTATTAATATAGCGGATGTCATAAACAGAGGATTTATTAAGGTGCGTCGATTGGTCAGTTTAAAGCGGAATTGAACTGATATTGAACCTGTCAAGATGAAAGTGCTTATTAATATGAATATACCAATAGTGTCGTCGATTTATGGCACAATATCCACATCGTACTTCCAAGCCAATAAAATATGTCAAAAGAGAGGATTTATTGGAGATTAATTTTTGATATTGATATACAGTCATATGAAAAAGGGCAGAATACATGTTGCTTCTGTAATATAAACCTTTGTATTGGTTATTAGATGTTAACTCAAATTGTGAAATGTGTAAAATATAAATGCTATATAATCGAGTAGTGTCGACTCACCTCGAAATGATTTTTAATTGCAAAGCTAAGGCAACCACATGTATTACGATAAAATATATGTTGTACATGATTTAATGCAAGATACCATTTTGAGCTAATTTTGACTGGACTATAAACAAAATTGCTTTATTTTCCCTTTTACCTGGAATGATAAAATTTTGACATCCAATTTGCAAAATAATTAAATTCACAAATTTGGTCCGATTTACACGCTTTGAGATAATTTTGGTCGAAAAACATGGTTTTGATAACATTTTGTACCTAAATAAGTGCATAGTAGTCTAAACTAATAAATCGATTAGGCTTCCGCAGTAGGCAACATCATATAACTCTATTTCGGAGGAAAACACGATTGGATGAGTGTAGGAACATCAAAGGGTGCGTTCGGAATTCTACCAGTGGTTTGTTGTGGTTAGTATTATGGCGGCTTCAAATAATTCTAGCTGCCTAGGGGCCTTATAGAAGGTAGCGGTGGACCACGTTATAAATATAAATTGGGTTTGGCTGTTGTGGTTGTTGTGTGAAGAGAAGTGTTGGTTTGAAGCGATAGCGAGTGCTCACGTTGAAAAACTATATTTTTTTTTATCGTTATAAGTTTCTGTGTTGCAGCAAAATCAAAAACTATATAGAATTGAACAGAAACACTTCATAGTGAATTAAACAACCTTTTTAACTTTAAAATGAATGCTACGAAAGTAACGTTATTGTTCATGGTTAACTAACCGAACTAAACGTATTCTGGACTCGGTTTAAGAGGTTGCGACAGCTCAAGCCTTAATCAAACGAATGTATACGAACGTAGTCGTAGTCGTTTTTAGGTTGGTCTTTTCAGACATGCCGGTTTTCTCGGTCAACCTTGTTAGTGATTCCGAAGGCATCCTGCTTAGGTATCAAATATCTTAAAAGTTGTTCATAGGGTCAGCTTGAACTTCAGTTATGGGTTGAATGAACAGTTCTTCCCACAACTTAATGTAACACCAAGATGCTACTAGTATTTGGAGCTAAACATCGCGAACCCAATCAATACGCGGTTTCCTCCGAAAATCATAGATATTATTAATACTAAAATTAAAATGTTATAGATAGATTTAGAGGACTTGACATAAATTTTTAAAATTTGCGCCGTAAATAGTACGTTTTTGTTATATGTTAGTGAAAATCGAGTATTAAATAATGAAAATAATGTGGTGTTTTAACTCAGGGTACAGAAGAAATTTGCGACACGAAAAATGTGACGCTTTTAAATATCGTGCCAAGGAGTTAGGATGTAACAGGAGGTCGTTAGGTTTTTGAATTGAAACTTGTTTAGCCGCGGTAGAGTTAATTTGCTTGGATGAAATTGACATTGGGAAACGAAGTTCGCGTTTCGAGACCCGTCCAAGTGACCAATTTTTGATGTAAAATTATCGAAATTCAAGTTTTTGTTTAAGGCTCACATGTGATAGATATTTTAATCGACTGCCGACTTAGGCCGGCAGTTGATTTACCTGTAAAAAAAATCTTCCCTCTGGACGAGTCTCGAACCCCCGACCCCTAGATTGATTGTCCTACGTGTTTCCACTGTGCCACAGATCAAAATCAAAATGAGTTTTATTTAACTAGATAATTTGTACAATGCATTTAAATATACGTCTGACAATTTGTTGACAATAACGACCCTGGGGTACTTGTATGAATCATAAATATATACATGATGACAACATTTATTAGTAAAGAAATAACGTTAAGTTAATTAAGGAAAATACTTTAGGCAAAACCTCAAAACTGATATTATGGAATAATAATAATAATTGTATATAATAATTTAAATAAAAATGCCATTTTTGAAAACTGGTCTTATGTACAATTTTTTTTTGTTTCTGTATTTTTCACCTTAGTTGTTTCTATGTGCAAAATTTGGGGAAGATTTAATGACGGGAAGTGGTTCAAAATTGGGGTAATAGGTGTGCGATGAAACTTAAAAAGCAAAGAAATATGACGCCATTTTGTTTTTTTATNAATTGCGTAGAAAAATCTGGTGACTATGAAGAAAATAGATTAAAGTACAAGCTTTCAGATGGTATACTTATTAATTGCAATAAAAAATGCCTTAAACGTGAAAAAAATGTGGGAACCTTATTTTTTACTTGACCACATTTTCCTTATATTAGGTTGATTTTGGACACAGTACCTATTTACTAATTATATTGGAAGATAATTTTAAAAAGTTACTATTGTTAAATTTACATTTTATTTATTTATTTATTTATTTATTTATTTATAGGGTGTTTGACATTTGTTCATTAACGCCCTAATTTACATTTTATTCATATAAGATTTTTTTTTTTAAACTTTTCTAGATTTTATTTCCGCAAAATGATCTATTAGATTATTAGAAGTTAAATTTAGTTGCAATGTCTGTTGATATGGATCAAGTCTCTCTAATAGCTAACCGAAGGTATCGCAGCCAGTGTCGTCATTCTATACTAGGTGTGCAATGCTTGCAATATTGAGCTGAGCGTGCATTTTAATTATATTTATTTTTATTTTTTTTTCATTTTTTCCTATTTTACCAATAGAATGACCCCTCATAAATAAAAATATGACAAAAGTTGACATACAACAATTACTGTACTCTTAAAAAGCTTTTCAACGACATGAATCTCGAAGGGCATATACTATTTGAACTTATGTACCCTGTACCCATGTGTACCAATTTGGATCATTTCAGATTTATACCTTCCTGTGGTTGGTCACCATGACCATGCCGAATTTTGAGCGGATTGGTTCAGCCGTTCAGGAGAAAACTTTTGTACTTCGTACCCAGTACCACTGTGTACCGATTTGGACCATTTTAGATTTATACTTTCCTGTGGTTAGTCACTATGACCGTGCCGAATTTTGTGCAGATCGGTTCAGCCGTTCAGAAGGAGTATGCTTCAGAAAAAATGCAAAGTGTAGTATAAGAGCTTCGCTTCGCTCAGCTCAATAAATTATAATACAACAGACTACTGACAATATTTACAGAAAGGGTATTTACAGAGGGTGGGAGGTAGAGGGATAGGAAGATGAGTAGGAGGCCTGTACATGTACAACTGTACATATAAACAAGGGGGAGACGTAGGGCTTTCCTAGCGTAGACCTATCGGGAGTTTCTTCCCTACCGAGGGAGCGGGCGTTGAGCTCGAAGAATAAGACGGGCCATAGGGTTGGGGTGAATGGTGAGTCCGGAGGAAAACGAGGTTGAGTACGACATCTCGCACATATTTTTTTATTTATAGTAAAATATCTTGACGATAGCTTTAGTTTCAATAAACGATATGCAAAATTGACGCTTTTGATTATTGTGCCAGCAAGTTAAAATATACTAGGGAGTAGTTTGGTTTCACTTGATTTCATTTTAGTACAATATTTCGCCGATGGTTCTAAATGTTATATAAAACTATATCAGAGCTCCTAGTGGATTAAATTATAATAAAAAAGAAATAATAATTCATAATTTCGCACCTTAAGATTCATCTACTATATATCATCTAGACCATTGGTTCTTAACCAGGGGTCTCGAAAGGTATTTAAGTACTATATATATTATATTTGGAGATTTTAAGGGGGCCGTGGTTACCAAAAGGTTAAGAACCACTGATCTAGACAAAGATATACTGATTTTCTCCACTTCATGGAAAATCATTGAAATGTCGATTATATGGATTCAATGCCCAATAGCATATCCATAATTCAAGGTTTTCCATAAAATGGAAAAAATAGTATATATTTCACCTACAAAGTGGTAAATTTGTAATAAGTTTTGAATATTGGATAGTGAAAAATAAATTGAGAATAATGACTATTAAATAATAAATAGAGAATATTAAAAAGGTGAATAATGAATCGTAGATAGTAAGTAAGTAATGAGAGATTGATTTTACACGACCTAAGACCTTGTAATAGCCGTGATTAATTCGTACCAGAAATTATCTGATGCATAAAGAATTAGAATTGTTAAAAAAATGAATCAGTTGATTAAAAAAAATGACGATAAAATATATTTTAGACTGTCCCTCATTAAAGCTTGTTGTAGACGAATTATTAAACATACAGAAGAATTTCTACCAGAAAAAAATAAACCGCATTTATTGAAAATTTATTTTAAAGATAATAAAGTGTTAATGATAACTTCTCTCACTAAAACAACTATCAAAAACAAACAAAAAATAGATGTGTTTGTCCTTTCGTGATTTCTATATTGATTTTTTATTATTTTTTAATGAAACTTGTAATTGTATTCCTTAAATTAAGGGAAATGTCAGAAAGAAGGCAATATAAATGGGGGTTCCCATTTAAAATATCAAAGTTGACCTTCAAATGACCCTAAAGGACAAGCTTAAAGTTAAATCCAAGGTCACCATTGAATAGCTTAGGAAAAATACTTAAACTTTTGTATTTAACTTTTTTCTAAAAACTGCATTTCTGACGAGTTATTCAGGGGTTTCCATACTTTTGTGCCACCCTGTATATGTATTTGTAGCCTACTCTTAAGCAGCTTTCATTTGAGACCTAACTCCAAATTTAAAAAAAAAACCCATGCGTTAATTGCGCCTGCGCAGATTTAATTTTTAACTTCTATAGACATATACGTTAATTAACTCCCAAAATAATTATTGTAATATGATTACTTTATCTTACATTTTGATTTATTTATTAATTTTTTATTATTATTTTTCCCCTTCTCCACCCGCGGCTAAGGAAGGTGCGCTTTAACTACTTGGGCTATTAGCGCAAACCTTTACCTTTGTATGTTTTATTATTATTTTGTTTATTTTTTAATTTTTTTTTTCTGTTAGTTTTAGTGTTATTGTACTATATCCTTTGATTAGTGTTATATTATATTTTTCATATATTTATAGTTAGCCCTTTGTATGTGTTATTTTGCGCCGCGCCGCAAATGTAAGTAAATTTATTTTTGGTTTATATCTAGTTTATCTAAAAATAATTAAACTTTGTCCCCCATTTGAAAACAAAGAAAAAATAATACGCAAATCTCTAGTATCTTACAATTTTTTTTTAATTGTAAAACTGAGGATTAGAATATATTTCAGTCGATTTTCAACTTGATATTAAAATTAAAATAATGAATGAGATGGGGGAAATAAAAATACTATACCCGAAGAATAAACTAATTCTTATTCTATACCTATAATTACTCCGTTTTAATCACGCCTTTTTTAATATTCAATTTCCTCCGTAGAAAAAAAAATTGAAAATGTTAAAAGAAATAGAGAATACGATAAGAAAATATAATTCGGCATTGAGTAAAGAGAAATTAATTTAAAAAAAGAAGTTAGTTTATAAATGTATAATAGAGATTTATTATCTCTAAGTTTTGACCTGACTCAAAAATAATAATCTTAGAGGGGGAAAAAAAGACGAAAACAGGGAAAAATTTACATTCATAAATTCACGTTCATTACAACATAATAATGACTCTGAAAAGTCAGGGCCAAAACTTTAAATAAAAAATTATTGACTAAGGTCAAGGATTCATTTTTTTTAATTTTAATTTCTAACCTCGATTTTCCTGGGGGAGAAAAAATAAATTATTCATTAAGTCCCTTTAACAAGCAGAAAGTAAGAAAATAATAATTCAGAAAAAAAACTCTTTCTTTAAATTTTATTTTATTACTATTATAATCAGATTTTAAAAAATGGTAGGTTCAAGACAACTCTGACATTTTTCAGATTTTATTGTGTTAGTCCGTACTCTTGAAAAATTTCTAGTATTTATTTTCTCAGGATACTACTTTTTTTTTTTTTTTTTACATAATGCCACAAGGCATTAATAATTTCATATTATATTTATAATCTACTCTTCAGTAGATTTTATTTGATACCCCACTTAAAAAAATTAAAAGTGACTTTAACACATTTGTGCGAATTACGCAAGCGCATATTAAATTTTTAACTTCTCCATATTTTTCCTATGTGTGGATTAAAAAGTTGCATCAGTGTTTCAAATTTCAACTCTCTAGCTGGAACGGTTCGGCAGATATGAACCAAAGTGTGACCGACAGACAGCCACGCATCACCCTTAGCTTAAGGTTTTCGAAAGGATTTACGAAACAGTGGCGGTTCTAGGCCTTGCGGGTTTTTTTTTTTAGAAACATACTTTCTTCATCATGCCACATTAACATTAAAAAATAAAACAGATTAAAACACCCCCTTACTCTTGCTCTACTCATGGATATACTTTTAGTTTTAACTATTAGTAAAATAACTGCTAAATAAATATGTATTAATTGAAGTACCTTCTTATAATATAAAGCTTAACTAGTTGTAACTTTCTTTTTATTTTTTTCAAAAATTATGTTTATTTGAAATTTGAAAAACAAAAATTCCTAAGCCATTTAAATTAACATTTATTTTAAGTTAATAACGGACTAGGCAAGTTAGGAAGTGTAACAAACGAGTTAGGCTTTGCTACAACTAATAATTAAGGAATTTGTTCTAAATTATATTTGATGTTTCATAGTAAGACTATTAGTAAATATAAAGTAAAACTTTGTACTATATGTAATTTGTTATTTAATTAACCAACCTAAGCAATTATTTAATACCTAAGCAAGCATTTTCGTCGGGTTACGAGAAATTACTCCGGGTCCCGGTAGCACGAGTGTGAGGGCAGTTAGCTTTCAATCATTGAAGTTATGCTGCATCAGGTGTCGCTCTAGAAAATGGCAGCTGAAGTTTCGGCCTGGAAACCATTGTAAGAAATCTCAAGGTGCCTAGATCTAGATAAGACATATAAGTAAAATGTAACCGGTATGTGGTATGGCGTACCGACCAACACTTCACTCGTGAGTAAAGGGTTTGGTTTTCTTGTTTCATTCCAGGATTGGATTGATACAAGGCTCCCCGGGCTTGTTCAAAGGACCCACTTCCTGGTCAATGTCTTCCAGAGTAAGCCCCTCCCCCAGATTAAAAAAAACAGTACGTAAACATAGTTACGTAAAAATATTTGTTATTTATGAAAAAAAATTAATCTAAATGGTCAGTATTCATTAATGCCTTTATAAAAATATCCAAGAGGTTCAGCCAATTCCTTAACTATGTGCTTTAATATGTATTTCCTCCTAAAAAATATCATTGCCCAACGTCTAGTGATCTGATAGGAATTATGGCTAATAAAATAAATTTATACGAGAAGAATTACTTAACAATAATTTTTTAAACCTTTAAAAAATATCTTGATGAAAAATGATCACATTCCTAAGTGGACCAATCGAAATACAATAAAACAATTGTTATATTGTAATTGTTATTTGGAGAATTTATATCAAGTATAAATATATCATGGTATAAATATTATACCATGAGATAGGTAGGAACTGTTCCAATGCAATTGGAAACATAATAATAATACAAATTTTTAATTCGCACTTCTCTTTTACGATTTATCTTTCACAGGACTTTCTAAAAATGTATGTATTATTAGCATTAATAGGCAATTTAAGTCACATATATTTTATTCTAATATGCTTATTAACCTTTTTTGAAGTTTTGGAATTGGATATTTTATTTTGAGAACGCTTTTAATCGTCTGGCCAGGGGAAGTCAGGGCTGCATTCTACTCCGGGAAAGTGTAATTTGAAGACGTCTTTGTCGAACAATCTCCCTTTTTTGCCCTTATCAAGTTGCTTGAGTTTACAGAAATCTTTTTCATCAATGCAGAAATTAAAGAGGTCAAAGTTTTCGCAAATTATCCTTGGGTCTGAAGCTCCGATGATCACACCCAGGTTATCGTCCAGCTGAAGTAGGTATCTCAGCAGGACCTGACCGTTGTTCTTTTCCACTTTCCTCGCTATGGAGGACACACAACCATCGTTCAGCGGGCTCTCTTTCTTAGATTCAACTCCTTTTTCTTTCATCCATTCTTCAAGGCCTGAAGATCTACCTAGAGGCGCGTATCCAGTCACAGTTATGCAATTATCTTTAGCCATATCACGGTAGGATTCGTCTTGAAAGTAAGCGTTGATTTCAACCTGAACGTTAGAAGGCATTATTTTAGCACACGTGAGAAGATCTTTCAGCTGTTTACAGTTGAAATTGCAGACTCCTATATATTTGGTTTTGCCCTTGTCCACCATATCTTCCATTGCTTTCCAAATGGCGCCATGGTCTACTTTGTCATCAGGAACCCATTTACCCGACTCGTCTTGGACGCTTCCAGCAGGAAAGTTAATCATATAAAGATCCACGAATTCCGTCTTGAGTTTTTTAAGAGATTTACACATGTATTCCTTGACTTTTTCACAGCGCATCGCATTGAACGGAAGCTTCGTGATAAGGAATATATCCTCCCGGCAGAGTTTAGTCACATCCAAAGCGGTTTTCAAGGCTAAACCTAAAACTTCTTCGTTACCGTAGTGCGCAGACGTGTCTATGGCTCTATAGCCGATTTTTAAAGCTGCTATTAGAGCTTCTTGAGCCTTACACAAGGTGTCGGTCTTCCATGTTCCCAATACAATGGCCGGCATGCACATATTAGTTTTAGCCGATTTAATGAAAGTAGTTGCAGTAACTTCACTTCTCTGTGTGATGTCAAATAGCCTCCCAGTACTTCTGAAACTTCTGACAGGGTTACAGATTTTCCAAACATCCCGTTCTATCGTTTTATTAACAATCCTAAAGAAACCTTGACACCGTAAGTTGTGAATCCAACTTCCAGTATGTAGTAACATTTTACCTTAAAATTCCCGGCTCTGCGCTCCAGCAAACTGACTCTTACAATCCACAATTACATTAATAACATTCTTAAAGTTTAAAATGTTTTTATAAAATGACACAAAAAAAAGTCAATGTCAATTCAATTTAAAGTAAAAACGCGACAAATGTAACATATCTGAGCGCACGGAAGTGGATAAGTTCGGCAAAGTTCGAGCAAGCACTGCAGTGTATTTTTTCCTTGAACCAATTCTCCCAGTTACCTCACCCTCATATCTCTTCTTCCTCTTAAAATGGGCTTTTGAAATTTTAAACATAGATTAAGCTTCAATGGCTTAGGACAATTTAAATATTAAGCTCTTAATATTAAAGCCTTTTCAAAAAGGGAGAGTTTCAAAGTTGGCATTTTTGGTATTCCATTTTGGTATTTCTATTTTTACCTCCACCCCTAAGATAAAATGAATTACCTATTTTGGAAGATCTACAAATTCTCTGACTTTTTTCGTACCTCCATAGGATTTAGGATTTATTTCCATAGGATATCTACTTCAGGCCAAGACTGATGCCTCATTCAGAAACTGGCCAAGTGTTAAGAAAAAAATTAAAGAATAGTGTTGCTCATGAAGTGAAGTTATGGACTAAAGAAAGAGCAACTTGGCTACAATATACACCTATATATGCACTAATTTTATAGGCTGATTTTTGGGTGGGGTCTGGAACTAGGCCCTTTTTTCACGGTTAGGTTTTTGCGTTGGGGATTCACATTACAAATGCAAATATAAACAAGATAAAATACCTTGACTGTACCTAATTTGAACGAAATTTTAAATGCTTTTTGATTAAGCTAAATTAAATACATTCATATAAAATGCAGACGTAGAATATAAAGAATGGTATAATAGTACATTACGCGTCTAGTGTGGAAAGTAGCATTTTGCATGCGAGTGTGGAGTTTGCACCCGAGCAACAGCGAGAGTACAGAGGGTAGTAAGCCTCTCGAGCAATGCAAAATGTGGTTTTCTTACGAGTTGCGTACCGTACTTTATCTACGATTGTTAAATATTAATAATAAATACAGAAAACATAATAAAATTCCTGTTCGTAAGCTCGTATTTCTCTTTTGATAAAGATGACATCAATTCATTAGTTGTATTTTGTGCCGAATTAATTATTTCGGCAGGCGGATTATTCTCCTCATATTCGTCATAATCACTTAAATCAC
>KZ652206.1:140017-160078 GCA_001010745.2 Gerris buenoi
TTAAAAATTGAATTTCTAATAGATGTAGTAGGTACAGGTACTAATTGAGTACTTTACAATTATAAGAGTTAATTCTCGGTCTAGTTCTGTTGCCGTGAATATTTGGGTCTCTATAGATTTGTAGAATAAGATTAAAAGCTTGGAGTCGGGGAATATGTATCAGTTACGACAGAGAAGAATCATTCTCCCGTATAGCTCAGATGGTAAGAGCACCTGTACGGAAAATAGGAGGTCCCGTGGTCCGAGTCCCGGTCCGGGGGTCTATTTTTCTCTTTATGTCTCCCGTAGTTATTGATAATTGTAATTTTAATTATTTAAAGAAAGACAAATAAAACTGGACTACGTCGGAAATCAAACTATCCATGTGTGCACATTGTACATACCGCAATGACCTAACCACTGTGTTTAACGAAACAATAACTTTCACCTGTTCCGATAAATTTATTTAAATCCTAATTATTAGTGATAATTTGTTTATGATATTTAGTTAGCTAAACTAAAGTAATGCGATAAATTATCTACAATATAGTACACAATGCGCGGTAACAAATAATTAATTTGTTATAGAATCCAAATTTAATGGAAATTCATGCCTAAATTTATAAATTGCATATTAAAGCGATGAAAGCATTATGCAAGCATTATGCAAGCGAATAAAGGAATATACTCCCCCCCCCCCACTCCCAAGAATAGAAATGCAGACCCTTGTATTTCTTGCTTTAAGTACATAGGTATTTTTCTTTCATTGAAAAATTGTTTTTAGCGTATGCGGTTAATAGGAACTTACACACACACACACACAAAAACCCATATAAAATAGTTGCCAACCCATTTCATGTGGGTAACAATAGAATAAGCACATACATTGTCATGGTAATTCCAGAAGAATGTATCTTTGTTCTTTAATATGACGATCATAATTTTTCATAATAAAATGATAAATGGGAGCTTAAACCTTATACGATTATACCTAATAGTTATTATTCATACTTTAGAAAAAAAATTGGTTTAATACTAATAATAACAACACTGATATTATTTAAAGAAGCAAACGACTGATTTATATAAAGTTTGTTGTTGAATAGCCATATAAAGAATTGTTTTTAAGTGCAGTTTTATCTGCAGTCTTTAAAAAAAGCCACCGATATGATGGATGTGCAGGTAATTTTAAGGAAAATTTTGTGTTATCTTAAAGTTATTTGATAAAATAATAATTTATTTAAATAATAAATAAAAGTTCTTGTAAATATTTTAATGTATATTATAATCTAATTTGAAGTTTAAAATTGAAAAAACTTTAAGTAATTTACCACTTTCCATTAAACACGATAATATTTCTTTTGAGATATTATTATTTAATTTCTATGAAAAACTATTCTAATGAAAAAGCAAGTGCCATAGTTAATGATATTAAACTGCTCAATAAAACTTTTTAATAGTTTTATACACACCTTAATAGAGATAATTTTAATTAAACACCTGTTTTAAAATTAATTTTACAAATTAGTTATAAGTTGCTAGTGATATTTTGTTTAAAAATCAAAAATTTTAAAAAAAGTTACCAATGTGAGTTTAGAGCAAGGAGGTCGTTGGAGTTTCACTAAAGACCAAATATTCGCCCTGGGACAAGCTTATTCATACCAGCTGTTAAATTTCATGCAGCCATAATAAAAGAAATCGCTTTCATTTAAGCCACACAAGATCCCAAAACTCCAGATGCAGAATTAGAGTAAAGGGGAGCTGCCAATCATGATGGTGATTTCTACCATCATGTTTTTCCTACAGTAGTCAACAACAATTAGACTTGATACGGACAAAGCGAGAAAATAGAAAGAGCTATTTAGAGCACTAGAAGGTCAAATGACACAATCTAGAGCTCTCATTGGATCTCTACTCCATGTTTTTTTCCTTCGCTGTGAGAATCATTCTCGAGAATAATTCTAATTAACTACTACAGCATTAAAGAAGGATATGGTAGGAAGTACAAATAGACACAGCGGACATCATCTACTATTGGATGATACAGTAATTAGCTTTCGCCGACGATAATGAAACGATGGTAAGGCGGAAAAATGCTTAGATGACGACTTCAGGACACTCACGGATGCAGCTACACCGATGGGACTGGAGGTGAACTCTAACTACTTTGTTAACTACGAGAAGAGAAGGAAATGTAGAAGATGTAGTAAAAATTAGAGGAGACGTTTCCGATGGCCAGGGAGTATAAATTATCTGGGGTTTTCAGTAACAGAAAAAAACTGAGTCAAAGAAATGAATGAAAGATTAGAAGCAAAGATGAGGTGTTATTTTGCTCTTCAGACAGCCTTCAGATTTATTAACTTCAGCCGAAATACAAAACTGTATCTCTATAAATGTGTAGTACGACTGTACGACCAATTGTAGACTAACCACTATATGGACTCTCGTCAATAAAGACGAGGAAAGCTTACATAGGTGGGAACGGAAGGTACGGCGTATGATCCATGGAGATTAGAGGAAAGTACCTACAGAACACAAACCAACCAGTAACTAAATAACATTTATCCGCAGCGGGACATAGTCAGAGTCAGCTTTATAAAACCTAGAAGGATTTTATGGCTGAAACATCGTGGTCAGGATGGAAGAAGGGTGAGTCCCAAAGAAACTAATGGATGGAACCCCTGGAGGGTGGAAGAAAATAAGAAGACCCTGAAATAGGTGGCTGGAGGATATTCAGGACGAAGAGAGACTTACGCTTGCGATCCTGAAGGAGACGTACGAAGCATAGGGAAGAATGGTAAGGAGTTGTTATGGCACTACAGCCCTGCACGGAATGTAGCACGGGATAAGAAAGTAAAAAAACAAACAACGTAGGTCAATGCTATAGTTGTTACTTATTGCTTCTATGTTTTGATACAAAAGCAATAGTTAACACTTAATAAGACTAAACGTGCTTGCAGAGAATTTAAAAGCAATTTAAAAAATATTCATATATTTAAGGTCTCAGGGAACTTTAATAAGTAAACATTCTTTATCAATAAAATATTCTGCGAACTCCCAGAATATATATGTTCCAGTTATTCTTTTGTAGTGTTATTGTTTTATCGTCTCACTCGAGAGGTCAAAGACGCGAAATAAATTGAAATAAAACATTTTAGTAAGTAAAACTAACTAAGTAAAAATCACATTTATATATTTATTTATCGAATATAAATTTATTTTTTACTTTGATAACGCGAGTGAAAGATAAATAAAACATGTTTTCCTACTAAAAACATCAAAAGATGTCCATTTTAAAGAAAGCGTAAAACTTTCTATATCATAATATTTCTGCGTTGTTTACATGACAGACGATTCATGTTTTATTTGTTTTCATAACGCTTTAATAAAACAAAATTTAACGGGAGGCTTTTGGAAGAAATTATTTAACTGAATAAACCACAGATTTTCTCTTTATTTTAACCTTTTTTTAAGTTATGAGATCTAAATTTATATAAAAAAATGTAATAAAAATATTCAATTAAATTTACATAAAAGCAGAATAAACATTTTAATTTAATTCTTCCTAAATGGAATTTAACATTTACCATACTTTTTTTTAGTAGTAAACAATTAAATTATGGCAATTAATTTTAATAAAATAAAAAAATAAAATGTAATGCAGCATTATGTTGTAATGTGAATTTTATATTGCTTTTTAAATCACTTTAAGAATATGAAATATAATTTTTTATTATACATTATTAATTTAGTACTTACTATTAGTATTTAGTTGTTATTTCAAGTTCATCTTTAATCAAAGGTTTAAATTATTATTTTACAATATTCTCTCGCCATCATAGTACTTTCTTTTCATGTATAATACAAGCATGAAAAAGTAAGGTGTAAGAAATAAGAAACATTTTCTAATCGATTAAGTAGTACCAAGATTTTTTTTTAGAGTAAGTTAAGGCTCAGAGAAAAATCTAAGTCTTGTATATGCTTACTTTGACCGTAATTAATTCATAGTAAGTATCGAGGTAATTCTTTTAGGCTTGGAAGTGCCCTGTAGCTGTGTCATTACGTTTTCATCAATTTTTAATACAGGTTTCACCCCAGAGGACTTAAGCTACGATACGGAGTGGAATTGACTCAAACTTATAAATAACAAACTAGCTGCAGATTTTCTCTAAGCCAGAGAATCTAACCAACATAGGCAAGTATAATATTCTTTTCCTAGCATTTGTAATTTTTTAATAGAGTGGAGTCAGGTGAAAACAATTTTTATAATGGTAACTAAGCAGCGTATAACATATAAGAACTACTAATTAATAAATGTCTACTCAAGTGAATATTTCACCTTATAAGAGTTCACTTGCAGAAGGTCCGGTAGTTCTAATTTTCAGGGCCCTTAGCTAAAAACAAGTACCCTTAAACATTCATGCGCTTGTATGTAACGCACCTCAGCTCCAAAAGTACCCAATATTAAAATTTACAAGTTTTCAGTTATGTTATGTGTAATAATCCAATCACAGGAAAATTATAGGGAAGCGCCCAAAAACACATCTACCAGAAACTAGGGGGTTAATGTTTAAGGGGTTGAAACAATTTTTTCTAATGTAAATCCATAATTTAGAATGTTAGATAATATATATTGTGTGCAAATATATTGTGTGTCCATTTTTCCATTTTTCGAATGGAAATTTCATTTTCTGGGGTTCAGCCCTGCTTGGATGGAAACTAATTTGTCATAATTTTTGTTTCGAAAAATCAAGTGTGTCTTGGAAATTTACAAAAAAAGTTATTTTTCTCGCTAGTATAGTGCTTTTTCTCTAGGAGATACACGAAGAAATATACAGGGTGTTCCAGCTTAACAGGGACACAGAGCAGGGTGTGATTCTACATAAAATTTGCTACAAAAAATGTTATATGAACACGTGTCCTATCGACCTTCGTTTTCGAGATATATCGATGTATCGATATTTTCGATATATTTTTTATTTTGCGATAAAAGGCTTTATAACTCAAAAACTATTATAGCTAGAAAGATGTAGTTTTCGCCGTTAGAAAGGGCATTAAATTCCCTTTAAAATAATATAACATTTGCTCCTTCAGCTTTGTTTGAATTAATATTACAGACATTAAAACATAATAAAATGTTTGTTTAAGAATAACGACAAAAATATGAACCTGCACAACTTTGTTGTTTGCACAGTCAACATATTCTTTTGAATAGNTAAAAATAGTTGTTTTTTAATTAATGATCCCTAAAGACCTCAAAAAATTAAGAATAGAGCCTACGGACTCATTGTGTTTGCTGAAAAGATAAACTTTGCTAAATGATTTTCCATGTTCTATAGGTGTAGGTATAGGTACACTAATGACAAGCCAAAAAAATAAAGTTTTTGACCTGAAGAAGTGCTGCTGGCGCCAAAAAACCAATATATGGCTTGGAAATGGCACCTGTTGCTTCTCCTGCCTGCTGCACTAATATATTAGCTATTTACAAATGTTTTTTATACATGAATTTAGTTATAATCATTTTCTAAAAATATTTCATGGTTACTTAAGCTATCATTTGCTTCATGGAAAATTAAATCGCAAAAGGTTGTCCCATAATTTGTGACTTGTATAAGGTTTCGGTTGATAATAGCATCCAAGACACGGTGCTCCATTGAAAAATTACGTAATTTTTTTCAGATCAAAGACATTTTTCGGCAGCGACACTACATCATTGTCTTTTCAACTATGGGAAAAATAAAATCTGCTTCTGAGAACCAGCTTCACCTTCAAATAGGGGCATTAATATTTCTGGGGCTTTTTGGTGGCAATATATAAGGGGGTAAAGTATCGCACAACATCAATAGCCTACGGTAACTACTTCTTCTAAAATAGGCTAAAGTAACCTTAAATCTTACGAAATTCCCTCCAACCCAAGTTAATTTTTATGTAATTTATCTAAAAAAAAAAACCACCCCAACATCAAACAGCGTTCTTTGAAAGCTATTTAAAATAGAAATATTATACTGGTCACAAATTATAGGGCAATGATTCTGCTTCAAAATTTGATGAAAAATCAAGGAACTCGCATATATACTCTCTTTTTGAAGAGCTTTAACTAGGGAAGTGTTTAGCGTTATAAAGATCATTGTTTTCTTTAATAGTAAAATCTTACTCTACTACAAAAAAAAAAAAGATATACAGTATATTTCCAATTAAATCACTCTATTATTGTGAAAACCAGCTAAAACTAAAAATAATTTCGAAAATATTGCAGTTTTTCGGCGCGAACAGCGTCGTCGGCGCTCCGTAAAGGTCGAAAACTTAGGTTTTTTATTAGTCTGCCACCGGATCATTGGCAAGGTAAAATGTCTCGCTTGATTGGATTAATAGTTGTGAAACATTTAAGCATTATAAAAATACAATTTATTAGTTATCAGAATTATAAAATGTTAAGAAATATAATACATGTAAAAGGGGAGATAAACATAATACATTTAATGAGAGAAAGATATTTAAAGTAGCATTTATCCCAATGCGAAATATAACCGTCGACCCATTCAATAACGTCAACCTAAAGGTAAGGTTGTTGGCAAATACATGAAACGATAACTTAAGTTTAAGTCGATATTTATACAAGTCCGAATTCGGTTTACGATTATTGACCTCGTCGCTTACTCTACACAAAAAGTCAAATTTATCCCTCGCACGAATTTCGGATCAAAAAGCATTTGTTTTTGTTAAAATGTTCAAAGTATGTCCTTTTGCTCGTTAGTTTTACGGTGGAGTCAATATCTAGTTATATATCAAGAAGTAGGTGATGGAATAAAGAACAAATTCAAGACAGGATAATGAAAATAAAATGCTCTCAAAGTAAGATAAAAGTAATTGTGATGAATTTGACTTTTCAATAGCGAGTAGAAGAAAGGTTAAGACCGACTCCCTTATAAATGACTCGAAAGAGAAGATCTATTATTGAGCAGCTGCCTCCAGCTACAAATGCAATTACTGCTCAATTCATTATATATTTACTTGGTGTAATTTAATTCCAAACAGAAAAGAACTTATTGTACTTGTGATCCAGAGTAGGATTAAGTAGACGTCTTCATTAGAACCAACAATGCCAAAAAAACTCTGTTCTTCAAATATTCAACGATCCCTTTTTATTAATCCTCAGATGTTTGACTCTACTAAAAACCTGGTCCAAGTAAGATTTGAATTATTATATTTTTAAGGGAAATGATTACTGCTTTGTACAAAATCAAAATTAAAGCACAATTTATATTACAAATTGTAAGTGGGTTTCATTAACTTTAACTTAAAAGTCTTTTTACGAATAGTTATATTATATTATTAAAGAAATCCATTAACTGATTAAATTTTTAATGTCGACTTTATAATAAGTAAGTTAATCTGATGAACACTGGCCGGTACCTGTACAGAGTTTGAATATTAATATTGCTAGGAGTAGAGTTATGCTACTGACTCTGCTACACAACTTCACTACATCTCTCTGATAACGATATCTAGCATCCCAGGTAACATTTTAGTTCCATCTCACTATTACAGTAGAAGATTTTTTTGTTATAATCGGGGGAAATATTTGTCCCAAATTCATAATGGACCACTATATCATCCCTGATCTTGATCTCTGTCAATGTGACAGTACCACCCCTCTTAGGGGAGGAGGAGAGGGACCTGAATGTTAGGCGCTTTCCTATTTCCAAGTCAACTGCCTTAACTATTGCGATTGCTACCGCCTAACTACTGGCTTGCCTAACGCCTCCTTTCCTTGCATTAAGGATTTTTTATCATTCTCCCTGGTCTGTTGCTCTCTAGCAAGGTTTAGTCTACCTGTCTAACTATGACACGTGAAACCTGACTCAATTGTAGATAAGAGCCATACTCATACGCCTAAGGAACTTGATAGATTCCCGGTCCTATTGCGCAACCACTCTCTGTCCGTTGCGCTATTTTGACCTGTTGAGTATGCGCCAATCCCTGGTAATAAGATCTGGATTAAAGCTCTTCATGTTTTAAAGGATCTAAGCATCCTTGGGATTGTCTTTGTCAAGAATTAGAAGATACATTCCAATCCTGACGAGAACAGGTGAGGATTCTACTTCCTGAAGATACCCCCACTTCCACATTCCACACAGCATCAAAACTTCACTAAGTTACTCTGACAACGCTATTTGGCTTCCCCAGTAGCATTAAAATTCTAGCACACTATTACAACTAAGTGATGAATCACTCACCTCGTTTACTCAAATAATGATATCTGGCTTCTCCGTTATTCTATTTGTAGTATAAAATTACGGTAATGTGAAAAATTACTCGCTACCTTACTCTGATAACGGTGTTTGACTTAGCCGGTAACGTTCTAAGAATAATCGCTTTCTTCTGTGTTGATAACATTATTGTTTTAAATCATAACTATATTTTGCTATAGTGATGGATGTATTATCCAGTTTCACTTGCTTTTAGATTTAATCAATTTAAGATAACTCTATATCTTTTAAAAATATCCATTTTACCACGGCAGGAATTTAGCTAAAAGGGTATTATATTGGAATTTTATTAGGATTGTTAACAACTCTCGGGGAAAAAAGGTTTACAAGAGTGAGTTAAAGTAAAATGGATAAGGTTTTAAATAATGATGTGCTGTTCGTGACCTCTTTCCAAAGCCCAACGGTGTTTTACATCAAGGACCACGTCGCTCCCAACCACATTAAACCGCTGAAAATTTGCCTTTCGACCCTTCGTTTGGGTGTGAGGATAACAAACGATGTTCCATCACGGTCTAACTCTTTATTCAACAAGGTTTCCCCTCTAAAATAAACCGAAACAAAACAGCTCGCTTAAAAAAAAAAACCTGGGCCTTCGGTCCTCTAAAATTTACCACACAAGCCTTCTATACAGCCGACGTGTATCTGATTTAAATAAATTTTCTAGTTAATTTTAAAAGCCGCTCTTCGGTGAAACGAGGTTCATGAAAGCTATTTATCAGTGGGAGGGGCGGATTTAAAGCTATAAATCACCCGCTTCGTTACCAACAGAATTATGAATATTTATCAATAATTTTTCTTCGGTACTTGTTTTGGCAAAAAGTTTAAAAGCATAATACATCATCAAAATTTCTCTTTAGACATTATAAAATTTTTCGACAGGTGGAAAATGTTAAAAAATAAATCCATTTCTTAGCATTAAAAGAATTATTGGTTTAAAAAAAAAACTGCCAATTAGTGTGGCACATAGCTTCCTCTCTCGTATTTGATTGATTTTATGATTTTACAAGCCAATATTGTCTAATTTATGTAATTGTATCCTATACAAACAAGGCAATTTGTTTCAAATATGAACAAAGCTGCCGTCTTGAATCAAAATGACCTATTGAAAAACTCTTTTACCATTTGCTTACATCATAAACGTTCTAGAGATACTGTCCTGGATGAGTGAGAGAGTAAATAGTATTTGCCTTTTATGTACGTATAGTGTTCAAGCTCCTTTGAACAATAGACCAACAATGCAGGCTAGTTTATAGGTTTTAGTTTGCAAGCATCTGAAGGGGCCTGCAAGTTATTCGATTAGAAGCTAACTATTGGGAAACCTGCTGTCATGGGACTTTCCCTCCAATTTGTGGCAACTCAAAAGAGGGGCATGAGTGTGTGTAGCCTTTCAAGAGTGTAGTGGCCATTTTTATGATTTTTTATCAAAAACAATTCAAGCTTTAATTATCCGTAGCATCCTTAGGGAAGAAAGGTTAAGACCGACTCCCTTATAAATGACTCGAAAGAGAAGATCTATTATTGAGCAGCTGCCTCCAGCTACAAATGCAATTACTGCTCAATTCATTATATATTTACTTGGTGTAATTTAATTCCAAACAGAAAAGAACTTATTGTACTTGTGATCCAGAGTAGGATTAAGTAGACGTCTTCATTAGAACCAACAATGCCAAAAAAACTCTGTTCTTCAAATATTCAACGATCCCTTTTTATTAATCCTCAGATGTTTGACTCTACTAAAAACCTGGTCCAAGTAAGATTTGAATTATTATATTTTTAAGGGAAATGATTACTGCTTTGTACAAAATCAAAATTAAAGCACAATTTATATTACAAATTGTAAGTGGGTTTCATTAACTTTAACTTAAAAGTCTTTTTACGAATAGTTATATTATATTATTAAAGAAATCCATTAACTGATTAAATTTTTAATGTCGACTTTATAATAAGTAAGTTAATCTGATGAACACTGGCCGGTACCTGTACAGAGTTTGAATATTAATATTGCTAGGAGTAGAGTTATGCTACTGACTCTGCTACACAACTTCACTACATCTCTCTGATAACGATATCTAGCATCCCAGGTAACATTTTAGTTCCATCTCACTATTACAGTAGAAGATTTTTTTGTTATAATCGGGGGAAATATTTGTCCCAAATTCATAATGGACCACTATATCATCCCTGATCTTGATCTCTGTCAATGTGACAGTACCACCCCTCTTAGGGGAGGAGGAGAGGGACCTGAATGTTAGGCGCTTTCCTATTTNCAACGGGCAGAATAAAATATAGTCAAAAAAGTGATAGTTATAATTAAAATATATAAATAGATAATTACTGTTTAAATAGTAAGAATTATGCTCGTAGCTTCAGTTCAAGGGTGTGGCTCAGAGGTAGAGCATTTGCTTCATAATCTGAAGGTCACTGGTTCAATCCCAGCTATGGCGCATCAATTTTTAACGTTGTAAATAATTTAGAGGATCCGTTGTCGGGACACTACTCGATTATATTTACACTCATTTGACCTATCTTATTTAAAATTATACATTTCATACAGTTTACTTTTTTACTTCCATGAAAATGGAAGTATGGTGATACCCTCCAAAACGTGATTCCGAGATCACTATGAAGGAGGCGGTCTTAAGAACTCGGGGGTATCATAGAAATCCGTTTCATATACATGTATGACTGTGCGTACGTATGTATGTATGTACGTACGTTCGTTCGGAATTTTAAACCTTTATATCATCGCTTCTAGACATCGTATTGAGATGCGGTTTGCGGCATTTTTTAGAACTTTTGTCGGCAAAACTGATGGCGTAAACCACATCGTAGCTCACGACGGTTCGGAGCAACAGTCACTTAAGCACAAAATCGGTCTGTCGACGTTAACTTCAGTAGGCTTTATTTGATTTCAATTTCCTTTGGGGTTTATATGTGTCCTATATAGTAGAATGTACCTATACTTTTTGAGCACAATTGGGACAAGCGGTTTGGGAGATATTGGCATTTTAGTGTTTTTTAAGGGTTTTTTTCGGAACCAAATTGCGGGTAAACTGTAAGTTGTATCGAAAAGCGGATAGCACCAGCGGTAACTGATTTTAAGATCTACAACTTTGATCCTATGACTTTTTGTCGTAGGACCATCCCTTCTACCTTAAATAGAGACATGTTTTTTATTGTGTTTATTATCATTATTATTTTTGTTGCAAAACTATAATCAATATCAGCTGTTTGTACGATGTAGTTTATACAGAGTTCTCTCTTGCTCACGTATTGACACGGCAACATTTCATGGAAGTCATGTGTGGGAAATCCACACCGGTACTTTACTTAATTTTATTTTAACTTATTTCCTTTACCGAGTCGTGGCCAGGTCAAGCCGACTGCTCCCTGGTGCGAACATATAGATTGATCGGTTAAGACTAGTTGAAATATTCTAACCACAGAGTTTTCTTGATCTTTTAAGCAAATAATAGAATAAAAAGAAGTCTTGCTTAAGTCTAGTGTCCTAAGTACTTTATTCAAGATGCTTTAGTTTTACTTTATTCTTAGAAAGTTTTCTCTGGATATAAAATCCATCACCTGTTGCTTATCTCTCTATCGGCTTCACATCGATCAGCTGGTTTAAAAGCAACTCCGCTATCCAAGTGGTATAAAATGAAACTTTCCTAAGGATTTTCAATCTAAACTTTCATTGCATAAAAGAAAACATTACTTGCAGAAAAAAAATATATAAAAAATATAAAACTTATAAACAAAGTTATAATGTTGTTATATATCTGAATTTAAATTAGTCAAGTCATATCTTAGCGTAGTGATCCTGTTGGACTGTACTCCTGAGGCTCTATTCTAGCACGGTAGTGTGCACACATACTATACTATGTGATTTTTCTCATCGCACAGCCTACCTACATGTCACAAATCTTTACTATCTTCATCGGAAGAAGAGCTTTGTGATCCTGTTAGACTGTATTTGAAAGGCTCTATTCTACCTCTGTAATTGCTTACACAGCTAATTTTCTCATTAAACAGGCTACATGTCTGTCCTTCAGGCAGGCAGGGATCACTCATCTTTCTCATCACATTTAAAACAATAACCTCTACAGTTAAAAAGAAATTCAATACAATATGCCAGAACATAGCGTGCAAAAAAGTGTCTGACTAACATTAAGCTGGAATTTTGTTTATAAGTAAATCTTTTGGTGGCCTTTTAAGAATATTTGGTGGGCTAAGATCGTCTACGGGACATAGCTTAACCGGCGGAGAGCCGGTAGGCTAGGGCTAGGGCAGGCTAGCGGTAGGAGAGGTTTAGGCATGCCTGCCTAAACCGTTCATCTGATTGCGATGAAACTTTGGGGAATAGTTGGACGCATACCCGAAAATGTTTCTGAGTTAGTAAAACTATGTTCCGATTTGGTACACAGGGGTAAGGGCCTAAACTCTTAATGATGCATTTCGTTGAAAAGCTAAAAGAGTACAGTAATAGTTGGACGCATGCCCGGAAAAGTTTCTGAGTTAGAAAAACATTGTTTAAATTTTGGTACATAGGGGTACGGAGTACGGAGTACAAATGTCAAAGTAANAAATTTTTATTTTCAATTATATCCTCCTCTAGATTAATGCAAGGAGAGTAAATTTCGTATAAGTAAATTTTCATAAAATTACATTTTCAACCGGGAAATCCGTTGACTCAAAGCAATTGAAGTGGAAAAATTTTGTAAATTTAAATTGTTTTAAGAGCACGCCAGGGACTTTGGTCAAACTTAACTGCTTTTAACAAACGAGTAGCTTCAGGAGGGTACAACTGAGACAGCTTTAGAATTAGAATATTTAAATACTTTAACCCTTACTGGGCAAGGTCATTTCAAGTGCCTCGCTTTTCTTGATTTTTATAACCAAGCATCTCAAAGACTCATACAACGATAATTTGAAAGAAATTTTGAAATTTATTTTGTTGTTTACGATATTTTGATTGTATCTTAGGAGATACATTGCCTCGTAGTCATACAAATACTGCTCTCCTAGCCGGGAAGATTTCTGAGTTAGTAAAACTATGTTCTGATATTGGTTCACAGTATTGTTATATATATGTATATGTATTCAAATTTCAAAGTATTGAAAACCTTTAATGATGCATATAGTAGCATAGTTCTGCTTTATTCTAGCTATTATAGCAACATATTTTAAAAAACTACTCATCTGATTGTATTGAAATTTAGATGGTAGATCATAAATAGTTCATTTTTGGTCCCATATAAGTTCTAACCTTCTGCGACCATTTTTTGTCTTCCACTTACCCACAAGCCTTACATTAATTCACTCCTATAATTGAAAAGTAGGGACCTATCTGATTTTTATGAAATTTGGATAGTTTGTCAAAAATTAATTTTAACCCTCGGCGCTCTTTCCATGTAAAAATTCAAAACAATTTTGAAAGATTTATAAAACGGGAATAATTAAATTAATTTGACAATAATAGGTTGAAAAAACATAAAATTATTTCAGTGTACGATAAAAGCTACGTGCGACACAAATTGACAGACTATTTTTTTATTTTATTTTATTTTTTTTTTAAACCATACAGATAAGAAATTTATAATTTTATAAATGTTTAATCTAATAAATTATAAATTCTACCTTTATGTTATTAAGTTTTTAAATAGAATTTTTAAATAGAAGTCGACTAATCGGTTTTATTACGCAGAGGCGTTTTACTACAACTTAAACCGAACCGCGTGTATGGAAATGTACGGATAACAAGCAACCGTAAGCTTATGAAAATGAAACTGCGTCCGTTCCCCCACTCTACCATCCTTCAATAATTCTATAACTTCCACAGTACCCGTTACACACAACTACAACCCTGTGGCAAAATATAAACTCACAGTCATCAAAAAATACATAATATAAATGAAGCTCTCTAGAGGCACGAGGTGTGAACTTTTTAATTTAAACAATCATCCCTGGTTATTTTTATTAAGAGATTTTACTAATAAAAAAATATATATATCAAGCACGAAGAAATAATGAAGCCTTCCAATTTATATATTTTAACCTTGATAATTTAATAATATGGGAAAATTCTAATGAAAAAAATATACACCATTAATTTTATATTAACACTGCGGAAGAATGACGTCATATATTTTAATTGGCCTCTGGTTTAATTCCAAATGTAAACGTATTTTACTCTTTTTTAAAATGTTGTTATATATCTGAATTTAAATTAGTCAAGTCATATCTTAGCGTAGTGATCCTGTTGGACTGTACTCCTGAGGCTCTATTCTAGCACGGTAGTGTGCACACATACTATACTATGTGATTTTTCTCATCGCACAGCCTACCTACATGTCACAAATCTTTACTATCTTCATCGGAAGAAGAGCTTTGTGATCCTGTTAGACTGTATTTGAAAGGCTCTATTCTACCTCTGTAATTGCTTACACAGCTAATTTTCTCATTAAACAGGCTACATGTCTGTCCTTCAGGCAGGCAGGGATCACTCATCTTTCTCATCACATTTAAAACAATAACCTCTACAGTTAAAAAGAAATTCAATACAATATGCCAGAACATAGCGTGCAAAAAAGTGTCTGACTAACATTAAGCTGGAATTTTGTTTATAAGTAAATCTTTTGGTGGCCTTTTAAGAATATTTGGTGGGCTAAGATCGTCTACGGGACATAGCTTAACCGGCGGAGAGCCGGTAGGCTAGGGCTAGGGCAGGCTAGCGGTAGGAGAGGTTTAGGCATGCCTGCCTAAACCGTTCATCTGATTGCGATGAAACTTTGGGGAATAGTTGGACGCATACCCGAAAATGTTTCTGAGTTAGTAAAACTATGTTCCGATTTGGTACACAGGGGTAAGGGCCTAAACTCTTAATGATGCATTTCGTTGAAAAGCTAAAAGAGTACAGTAATAGTTGGACGCATGCCCGGAAAAGTTTCTGAGTTAGAAAAACATTGTTTAAATTTTGGTACATAGGGGTACGGAGTACGGAGTACAAATGTCAAAGTAATGAAAAACTTTAATCATGCATATTGTTAAAAAGCTCTTCCAGAGTANAAAAAAAATTAAAAAAAAAAAAAAAAAAAATCCATATCGAGACTAATTATAAAAACTCAGGTGCAACTAAATTTGGTTTTGTATAATATAATAATAATAACTAAACTTATTTTGTAATTATAATAATATAGCTAATAGATAAGATAAAGTTAGAAAATCTCACCCTGTAATATTTACAAGTAATTTAAACAAATAACAGTTTTATTTATTCAAAACCACGGGCAAAAATACAAATTTCTTTTCTTCCAAAAACATAATTGCTCTTCTTTTTCTTCTTACTGTCCAAATTTAATAAACACATGTGGCTCCACATATTTCCCAAGCAACTTTTTTTCAAAGACTTCATCAGATCCTCTCCACTACACCTCAGCCACAATCCTACTTCCCATCATATATTCCATAACTATACTATTTACCTTCTTATACCACGTCGGCCGCTACCACGTCTTTTCGGGGGTTGGTGAGCGAAGCGAGTAGGGGGCGAAGCCCCCTAGTGTTATATTATTTATATTAGACTTAATCAAACTTAAATAAGCATTACTTTGTTACCTGCTTCTGCTCTGCACAAAATCTTAGAACTAACAATGTTGTTGATTACAAGAAAACCTCTAAGGTAAATCTCATTAAAACTTCAAAATGATTATTTTATTTCTACATTTTCTTGCCATAGTAGATTTCTTTTGCCACTGATATGTTCATTTTAATATATGAATTTAATACTTGGTGTCTATTATTGTTCCCCCTGCATTTCAGTGGTTAACGAATTATGGCTTAAACTTACGTTACCGTGTGTTGGATTACCGGCAGCAGGTGCTTTTTATTCTGCCTTTCTCTTATTTCGATTTTAATGTGTACAATAATGATTTAAAATATTTTACCGTAAAATAAAACAAACTCTATAAAATTTAGTGTAATAAAAGAGCAGTAGCCAAATCTGGCGCATGCACTTCTAAAAATCTTTCACTATCAAAAAATCATCACATACCTATTTTATTAAGTAGTAAATGTACCTGAAAAGCGTATAATAAATTTGGAACGTATATATAAAAAAGTATTGGTTACTATAAAACCATATAAAATAGCTGAACAGTCAGGTGTAAATTTTTATTTTCAATTATATCCTCCTCTAGATTAATGCAAGGAGAGTAAATTTCGTATAAGTAAATTTTCATAAAATTACATTTTCAACCGGGAAATCCGTTGACTCAAAGCAATTGAAGTGGAAAAATTTTGTAAATTTAAATTGTTTTAAGAGCACGCCAGGGACTTTGGTCAAACTTAACTGCTTTTAACAAACGAGTAGCTTCAGGAGGGTACAACTGAGACAGCTTTAGAATTAGAATATTTAAATACTTTAACCCTTACTGGGCAAGGTCATTTCAAGTGCCTCGCTTTTCTTGATTTTTATAACCAAGCATCTCAAAGACTCATACAACGATAATTTGAAAGAAATTTTGAAATTTATTTTGTTGTTTACGATATTTTGATTGTATCTTAGGAGATACATTGCCTCGTAGTCATACAAATACTGCTCTCCACAATGTATCCTATTTGATACATAATCCTTTCCCCATAAAATAACTATATGCCAATTTTGTATCAAATTTGACACATTTCTCATTTCTGGGTAGTCACAAATGATTCTAAAATAATTATAAAAATAAATTATAACAGTAGTAATAAATATTAGACTTACAAAGTAACATATATGTAAGATATGATTATTTTAACTCAAGCATAAAAAGATATTAAAAATATATTTTGATTTCTTTTTCTGGCATAAACTAATAAAAAAGTAACTTATTTTAAAACATCATAAGGAAAAGTAAAATTAATCTGTAGTATAATAAATATTACAAAAGTAAATAAGCATTTTATCATAGCAAACCTCCGCAAAGACTATCTGTTGGTGCTTAGCAGACTCTCAGCAACAGTAATCTTAAAATCCATCAAATTCTTGAGTAATTTTATTTTCGATAACCATGGTACTCCCTTCACATAACAAGCCAACCATTATTATTGCATAATATACGTCAATTACTTGTAAAAATTGTGCAAATTCTACAAATTTGTACATTTGTACAAATACTGCAAGACAGACAATGTATCAAATATGATACATGGTTTTTATAAAGTAGCTTTCTGCTGTATGGGTAATGTATCGTATAAGATACATCCAAATTAAATCTTTGTTTACAAGACAAGATAACTATTTAGCAAACAAATAATGAAACAGTAGCGTAACCTAAAGTTTTAAGTCTATGTTTTATTCATAATTAAGTCAAATACTATCAAAAAAATAGGTGCAAAAAATAAATAACTAACTCGGTGCACGTGGCCTTTATTTTCACTTCGTTTCATGTTGACAACTAAAGATATATGTTTCTCGTAAAGCCTACTAGATGTCAGATAGAACTAGAATAGCTTGGGATATGTATCGTATTATACACAGAACCTCGTTTCCAGTATTTTTTTTTTTTTTTTCATAGTTATAAGTATATATATATAATGTATCGTATTCTTTACACGGCCCAGTAAAGGGTTAAAAATACCGAGAATCATAAACTTTGACGCAATAAATACAAAGCAATAATAAGTGGTAGTAAAGTTGTCCGTGTGCCAATGCCTGCGAGAATATTAGCTATTTCCAATTTCCAAGACCGGATTAAGGTTTTAGGTTTCTGTACAAAGTAAAAAAGAAACCTTATATAACGGCTCTGTCTGTCTGTCCGTTCGTTGGCTTGGTTCAATTCATAAACTACTATAGCTAGCAACATGAAATTTGGCACACAGGTACATCTCGGCATTTTAGACAACTGGACAAATTTTGGAGTTTTTACACTTAATATTTCCAAGATGGTGGTCCGGCCAATATAGCGGGTTTCTAAAAAAAAGTTTTTAGTGACCATGGCATCAATTTATACATCAATTTAAAGGTCTTGAAGTGTAGAAAAAGAATATGCAACTATTTCACTTAATATATAAAACTTAATCGTACAGAAACCGGCGATTATCGCCTCACGTACTTACGTGAAGCGCGCTTTACTTGTTTTTAACATACTTTTAATTAACTTGTGTTTTTTTTTTTGTCTCCAAAATCTTGAAACCATTATTTGACCCACTTCCTGACTTCCTTGAGAGCTGAAATCAGCACCGATTATATATTTCAGATAACAATGCAATAATAAGTCATAATTCTTACAAAATTCTGAATTTGATAAAAAATTACAAAATCTATGAAAGCGTGACATCAAATAATTTTATTTTTAGAATTTAATTTTTAATTCCATGAATTAACGAAATTCTTTTATAATCCCATTTTTCAGTGAACCCATTCTTGATTTAAAACCCCTATATGTCCTATGTCGAGAAAATTGTAAACTAACCCTAAAAATAAGTATTTTTTAGTATTTCGTAGGTCATCCTCCGTGCGTAACTTCGGTTCAAATCCCGCGAACCGTTAAAGATTTGAGACATTAAAAAACAAAAACAACAGGCTAGAAATTTCAACTACTGGAGCAACTTTTTTGACCTACACATAGGACAACTATTGAGAAGTTAAATATACTCATGCGTAATACGCAAAAATGTACTAAGCTCATTTTTTTTATTTTTGAGAGGGTTATCAACTTAAAACTACTAAAGAGTATAGATTTTAAACATATATATACATATCATTTTGTCACTGGCCAGGCCATAGTGCTTTTTACAGCCAATATTGCGCTCTAAGTGCCAAAGTGTCACCCAAAATAATGTCCCCCTCCCACCACTCTTCTAGTCCTAAAATGATGGAATAATTCATGCAATACCTTATTGTGGGGGCGATGAAAATTTCCTGAAAAAAATGAATTTAACTTTCCGTTATTACTGATAAAAACTATTGGGAACCCTCCGGGGATTGATCAGGGACCCCTACTCTACTCTCCTAACTCTGCATTGTTTTTTTCTTTGGGGGGGGGGATTTTAATTTTATATACATTTGTTAATTTTTTTACTTTCATACAGGGTGGGATAGGGAATTAATAAAATGTTATTTCTTACACACTAAATTTGTTTGATTGCAAAACTTTGTTAATAATATAGACAGAATTTTAATTTTAAATTGATTACCTGTGCAAGTTCCCATCCAAACGTCCAATGCTTTGACGTAGCTTACTTGAGGTAATCCATTTTGTAAACCTGCAATCAGAAATTAAATTTTTATAATACTCTAAATATAGGATACAATAGGAAGATAGCATGATGGTAGAAAATTATAGGAAATAAATAGCAGTAGGGAATAATAATCATTGTTTACAAGAAAGGGATGAAATGCAGTGTGTTGAAATTGATTAAAACAAATATCTGCTGTATCTTTGCGATGGAAGCTTATGTTTGCAATCTTCGAGCTCAAAACTCAATTAAACTCAGCAACACTTACCCCAGTATAAAATACCATTAATAAGAGTAAAATAATACTTCAGTTCTGCTGTTCGCTACAAGGAAGAGCTAGTAGCGGTACTTAAAATTGTTTTGAATAGTTTTTTTAAGCCTTGAGAAGGGCAAAGAAACAATATTTTTTACCAGGCACGGAATAATTTGATGTTTTTTTTTGACAAAATGGACTGAAAAATGTAACACTTTTCTTAAGTGTTATATATTTTGTAATCTACTCTTCAATGCCTTTCATTTGGTACCCAACTCAAAATTTCTAAAAAAAAAAAAAAAAAAAAAAAAAAAAAAAAAAAAAAAAAAAAAAAAAAAAAAA
>KZ652206.1:161349-181618 GCA_001010745.2 Gerris buenoi
CTGTTTAAGAGAAAAGTAATTGTTCTTAGGTACAGTTTTGTCTTATTTTCATTTAGAAGGGGGAGAGGTAAAATGGAAATTTATATCTATATCTATATATGTATATAAAAGTCAACATATTGTGTACATATGCATGTTCTTTTATGCAAGGCTACAGTTTGATTCCGATCTCAATGAATATTTGCACACTTGACCTTCAAAACAAGGGGAAGGTAAGTGTTTACATGAATTTTCGAACTATAAATTTTGGTTCAAAGGGGTACGAGGTACAAGTAATGAATAACCTTTCATCTTCATGATGCATATCGTTGAAATGCTCTTTAAGAGTAATTGTTGTTATGTACAGTTTTGTCATATTTTTATTTAGGAGGGGGTAAATTTAGGATATTTGCAAATTATCTTATCAAAGAGGAGGAGGATATAAGTAGGAGGGATAGAATCTAGATATTCTCGCATAGTAAAATAATTTGTATGCTTTCCTGGTAGTTTATAAACTTATCAAATTTAAAAACACTCCGTAGCGAAGCACGGGTATCCATCTAGTATTAATATAAAATGCTTATAAAACAATTAATAAATAGATATAATAATATGGTAAATAACAGTGTGAACCAATGCAAATTTATCTAAAGGTTATAAATCCTCTTCAAAATTCCTCTAAAATTTGAAATAAATTTCCTCCAAAAGCACCTTAGAGGAATATCTCTCTTATGTTTATTCACACTCCAATAAGCTTAATGCTGGGAATACATTAGTGTAAAATTCAGAACATGTTACTAATATCTAGTAGTGGAAAAAAACAGAGGCAAATAAAAAGCAGAACCTATAGAATTACACATAATGGTTCTTTCATACATTATAGATAAAAACATGAAAGATGCATGAAATAAAAACAGCTTTCTACTAGCAAACATAAGTTTATATCTTTTTTTGAATCTGGAAATTCAAGCTTTATGACTTATCTACCTTACTAAAGGCACTCTACTCTGTCTTTCACGTCCTAGTATTCAAAGTGATGGAGGCTGATTTTGAAATATTATTTTCAAAGTTAATTTTGTTAATGCAATATATAATTTCTTTTGATTAATTTTTGTTGTATATAAAGCTATAATGATATTACTAATGAAATAAGTTTAATATAAATTAATTAGTGAATTACATTTTTCTAATAAAAAAAATAATGGGAGGAAACTTTTTTCTCACTAAATATTTGACGTATGATAATTGCTTAATTTTTTTTTCTTTGAAAAATAATAACTAGGACTTTTATTTTTGTATTATTTCGTTGATTTGTTAAATAAAAAAAAATAAATAAATAAAAAAAAAATGGTCCGTCAACTCGTTTTATTAGTTTTCGAGTTTTTGTATGTACATTTAATTATTATTCAACCTGTTATCAAAATTATTCATAAAAATAACTTTCCCTCACCGGGGGATCGAACCCGGCCTCTCTCCGACTGCGATTAAAGCTATTTTCTCAGGAACTAGATTTTCCCCGGGAAAATGGCTCATATGGTTAGATTCGTATTTAAATGAAATGCATTTGAAACATTTTTTATTAAAATAGTCGCTACCGTTTTCGAGAAATAATTTTTATCACGTTTTTTAGAGTTTTATTGGGTGGGGGNAATTATTATCGATGAAAATTAAATAAAGTTTAAGGTATACATAATGTATCGCACAAGAAGTAACTAAAACATTGTAAAAATGAAATTATTCCAAGCAATAAAATAAAAATAATTATATAAATATACATTTATATAAAATTGACGAGAAGCGTGTAATTTTAAAAAAAGAAAGGAGGTTATATTGAGGGGTAGGGGTTGACATATGGGTGCCGAGGAGACGTCACTGGGTTTGTATTATAAATCGTCTAGTAGGGGCACTGCCAAGGGTCTAGACCATGTACCCCGACCACTTCCTCTTTATTACCCCCTCCCTTCACCCTACGCAGAAAAATACCCCTCCTTCGATAACAAGAAAAACTCACTAATAAAAATAATAAGAAAATAAATAAATAAATAAATAAAATAACCCCTTAAACATCAACCCCTATCTTTTAGGGAATGATTTTTATTTCACGGTGATTGGGTTATTACACATAACATAACTGCAGAAGTTTCAAATTTTTGTATTATAGTAGTGTTAGTTAGTAGTAGTAGTAGTTTTGGAGATCATACAGACAGACAAGCGCGGGTTGAATGTTGAATTTTTTAAACAGAAATTCACTATGTAAAGGTGTTAAAAACTATGGAAAGGAGATTCACTATGGAAGGAGATGATGCCATGAGTACAAGTATATTTTGTTCATATTTGCGCCATGTGTTCTTTAATTTTGCGTTTTCGTGTCCAACCCTCTATTTAAATTACCGAATCGGGGTAAACTACAGAGAAAGTATTTTATATTCAGTAAACATTTTTAAAAATGGCTGTTGATGTTGACTGATCAACTGAGTTAAATTAAAAAACTATGATTGATTCAGACTCACGATGCATAAAATTACTTAATAGGCTTTTCCCAAAATAATATGTTAAAAAGAGCTATAGATGTTTTCACACGAAATATGATTTAATCATTTATAAAAAAAATCACTTGCAAAGTTTCATGAGGTTATATTATAAAAATTCTTTGTTATAGAACTTTATATTGCAATGCAAGCTGAAAACCGAGGAGTATTTTCATTATGTAAAATTTCTTTAATAAGAAAATATCTTTATCAAAAAATTTACATTGTTCTTTCTGTTAACGATTAGGAATTAAACAAATCTTAATAAGTTCGTTTTTTCACGGCAACATTAATAATTTTAACTTCATTTCAATTTAATAATAAAAAAAAATTAAAAAGTATTTGAATAAAAAGTAAAAAGCAGTTCTTATGGGAATTAATTATTATTTTTATTCTTCTGGGATATTTCAAATAAAGTACATAATAACCTAAAAATAATTAAAAATGAAAACCACTTCTTATTTTTCTATTGTAAATGTAAATTGAAATAAGAAAAAAAGGAGAGTGATGAACTAATAAAAAGAATGACGGAGGTGGAGCGAGAGTTAAAAAAGAACAGAATTTCAACATTTTTTTTTCTTTAAAAAAAAGTCGGAAGTAAAATAAGCTGGTAATCAGGACCCTCAAACTACCGTCGTAACAGGAATCCTTTTCTTTTTAATTCTAAAAGTTCCCTGACAAAACGTTTAATGAGGCTAGAATTTTCCCTATTCATTCACCAAAAGGAGACTAAAACAGAAAATAAAAAATAAACAAACTTCAGAAACAGAGGAAAATACTGCCTGACCAATGGACGAGTTTTTTTTTTTTTTTTTTTTTTTTTTCAGTTTGTAATTCTTTAATTAAAAATAAATGAAAAAGATATTGATTAAACTTTTAAAAAGGAAAAGGAGTATTGGAAGACTTTGGAATTGTAAAAGAAAAGGACAAAATTAGAATACTTAGAACAATTAAAGAAAAAGATGAACAAAAAAAAAAAAAAATGTTCTCATGGGAGGAGAAATAAGGTAGGGAAAGAAAAATTAAGTAACTTGGTACGATTCCTTGGGATTAGTAATAGGTATAGTATTTTTCTTTGATTTAAAATGATCACGAACTAAGTTTAAAATAAATGAGTGTTGCAATGATTTTAAGTTTTGAATTGCTCACGTAGGCTTTCGCGGCTGGTTCAGTAATGGAGTTCTGGGGTCTTTCCGTGGTGGTCGCAGTGGATTTAGATTGAAATCCTTTTAGATTGTTCTAGCTTCGATTCAATATTACGATGCTCAATTCCCTTGAAGATGCTTCCAAAAATGAATGCTTATCTTTAAGTCACAAGTTGCCTAATTACTAAATTAAACCATTATGCTTCCAATGATGAAAGCTTTAAATAGTAACTGTTAAGACACGTTCTTCTCCGGATTGTTATAATGATTATAACTCCGGTTTAGCTATGCGGAAGAAACACTATTTTAGTAAAATCATTGGCTAGAGATATGAATTGGTCGTTTTTGCCTCCTCAAAATGAAAATTACTGTGAAAACTGATTCAATTTTACTTTTGAAAAGTTAATCAAAAAGCAATTAACAATTTTTGTTCTTTCGAAAAACTAATATCTAAAACAAACAGAAATAAGAAGGTTTGAAAGTTAGAAAAGCTAAATGGAGACTAAAGTTTATCGTATAAACTGTCTACCGCAGACTCGTGAAACAAACCATAGGGCAAGTTTGCAAAGTTTTCGTAAATACTTAGTTTTCTGGTGGATGTGGGCTAAGTAGAGGATTAAACATTAACTACAGGACAGGGCCGCGAAGGTCCTCTTGGGGCACACCCTCCACTTATTCCTTGTATACTCCTCAAACACCTTTTTCCAATTCTAATCTGTTTTAAAATGCTAACTAAACAGAAGAAATATAACCAGTTTCTGTCTCTAACTTATTTCTTTAATAAGTAATTTTAAGTCACCAGTTGCCTAATTATTTTTTTAATTAAAGCATTAATTTCCAATTAACTATCATAATTAAGCTTGAAGAATGAATTTTTATTTCTCCTTTCAGCAGAAACTTCAGTTATTAATTTTAATTAAATTCAGGAATTAATATTAATTCCTTTAATTTTTTAACAAATGGCGAGAAAATTAATACGGTAATAAATTATGCATTAAGTTGTTGCAACATATCAATAAAATGGTTTAATATAATTTTGCTTGAAAATATAAAAAATCAGTTTAAAAACTAATGCTTGAGACACCGATCTCATCCTCCTGCCATACCAATAATAATTCTGATAAGGGATCTTCTACAATGACATCAATACCTTTATTTCAATTAAATTCTGCCATAATCGGCAAAAACAATTTTTTTTCCACCAGTAAAGAAGCAAGTTTTGTCTTTTCAGCTCTTTGTTGTTTTGGGTTAGGTTGAATTCAGAACTTATTTGTGGCTTTTACGTTTGTAAATGTGCTATTTACATGCACTGCTTGGGCTTACAAATGAGGGTATTTGCTTTGGAAATATCGCTTACGAATAGAAAAAGAGAAATATAAGACCACTTATAAAAGAAGAAAATTTCTGCTAGAATTTGCCTTCTTTGTTTTCAATTTTCTCTGCTATTTAATTTCACAAAAATATAAAAGTTTTAGAACTGATAAAATGTCTCCGAACTCGAAAATTTTATATAGTAATCGAAGCCCTGTATATTCTTAATACCCTGTTTAAATTTAAAATCTGGTACTCAATAGAAAATTTCACAGGCTTTAAATTTTAAGTGTAAACAACATGAAAATAAAGGTAAAGCATGATATCATTACTAGTTGCTCTCGTATTGGCTTACACAAGTGCACTTCCATTTCCTCCTCGCCCAATAAGAAGGTGGAATGAGGAAACTATGGCCCACAATGCAATGAGTCACCGTGTGACTCATTGCACATTGACCGTTGATAAAAGACCAGGCCACACCTGTCCGCACCATGCCCGCACCGTCCAACACACGCCCGTATGTTAGACGTCATACGGTGACGGTGAAGGGAGGCTACACATGTCCGCACCGCGTCCGGAGCGTGCCCGCACACAATGATCTCAACTCAATTTTAGTATATTTTTTATGCTCAACCAGCATGTTTCAATGAGACAAAATGCTACAAAACTTAACTGAATTAGGAATGGTAGCACTTGCCTTAGAGGAAGAACATGATTTGAGAAGAATTTAACGCAGAAGTTGAAGAAGAATGTTGGGTTCATAGTGCGTGGAAGAAAATATCGGTTGAAGGCGAGTTTTGCTCGCTGCTGCCTCATCTGAAGATGAACCAAATATTCTAAAATGTCGATGTCTACGCCTAAAATTTCCTTAGGTTTATTCCTTACCGAGTGTTGTCCAACTAACGGGCGTATGTTGGACGTCATACGGTGCGGACAGGTGTGGCCCGGCCTTAAAATGTACTGACAGGCAAAAATACCCTAAATAAGAGGATTTTTAGATTTCATTATTTGAAAATGTATTTAATTAGACAATACAAAGATTCAACACCTTTCTTAAAATTTAAATTCTTCAAAGTTTAATTAAAAAATGTAATTAAAAAACAAACACTTAAACAAAAACAAACTTTATTTTATTTTGAAATTTGGATAAATTGTATCAAGGTATTTGGAGACAAACCCAATCTCTCTTTAAAATGAAAAAAATTAAACAATCTAAAACTGAATCAAATTAAATAAGAAAATTCTCTAAAAATCAAATTGGCGTCTCTGTTGCCTCCTTTATTTTATGTTTATTTTTTTAAATTTAACTAGCTGGGATAAAGTGAGAGGTGGTTTAATTAAAACAACGCCCCACCCAGAAACAAACACAAGTATAAAATGAATAGGATGGGAAATTGAGAACTGTCCCATCTAAATATTTTCACTTTTCAAGTCAGTTTCTCTTGGGATCGTGTCACTCCTCCATCCACTACCTTCTTTTTCATTATAATTGTTTTTCTTTTATTGTTTTTTATATTTTGAATTTTACAGAGGCGTTGTAAGTGACAAGGTGCTGTTTTGTTATCTCTCATTATTAGTAGTAAAATTGAAATTAAATGTATTATTCAATATAATTTAATTAATATGCTCGTACATATCGTAAGTCAGACGAGGCATGTCCCAAAAGTAAGGTCTCTAAGCGCCTAGCGGCCGAGGGATTTTTTTTTCTCCGTAGATGGCAGCACTGCTACATATTTTGGCTCTTGCCCTTCCCCTGGCTGTCCTGGTTGACCACATCGGACCCTTAGTTAGCGTGGGACGCATAATAGAAATGGCTGCTCCCACGCCGGCTACCGCCACTTTCTTTCCTGTCTACACTTAGTGTGAACTCCGCTTTTATGGGCCGAAAAAAGGTTCTTCTTATTGGGTTCATGCGTACCGGAACCACAATCAATGCAGCCTCTTATTGTAAGACTCTTATAAAAATGAGCAGATTAATCCGAAATCAAAGACGAGGCATGCTGACAAAAGGGATTTGTCTTCTGTATGACAACGCTCGGCGTGACACAAGACACGTTTTGGATAAATTTGGTTGGTATTCCCCCCTCCCCCAACGGCCTCAGATCTTGCCCCGTCGGACTTCCACTAGTTCTTGAGCCTGAATAAACATTTTTGAGAAAGATGGATGGCTATAGACGAGGAAGTGGATAAAGAAGTCTCTGGGTAGCTGGAAAAGAAGGTGGCGGCGAATTTTTATGAGGAGGGCATAAAAAACTTTTACTGCGCCTTGAAAAGTGCATCCAAGTGCATGATGATTATGTTGGAAAATACCACTTATATACACAACATACCCATTTAATATTTTTGTTTTAATATACCATTTTGATTTTTTTAAAAATATAAAGACCTTATTTTTGGGACACGCCTAGTATTTATGTGATTCGATCAAATATAAACAGACCATTTTAGATCATTTATTTTTAAATAAATTATCCCCCCCCCCTCTTTCAGAATGAATTTCTCCTAACATTAACAGAAACTATGACCGTTCCGAAGAACGAAAATGTTTGATATTTCCTATATCGAAAATTCCAAGAAATTGTCCCATACAACTTTCAACCTTCTGAGCCCATTTGTTTTTGTTCCACATTTTGACAAATTTAAAAAATACTGTCCTTTGGTGTGGCACATAGTTTCCTTGCGTCGTATAGCACATAACATAATTAATGAACATAATTCAATGATTTTATGCTTTTACAACCCATTAAGGACAAATCTATTTAATACCACCCCCCCCCCTCCCTTATTTTCAAACTGTCAAAATTGGGGGAAAAATTAAAGAAATTTTGTATAATAATGAGTAGTCTATTTTTTAAATCTGTCAAAATTGATAAAATAAATAAATAAAATAAAAATAAATTAATCTGGGGCAATTTGCGGGCTATTTTCCACAAACCATCCAAATTTCTTAATATAATCAGATGAGACCTTTTACAGAATATGTATATAAATGTATGTTTGTGCGTATGGAGAAGAAACAAAAATTGGGTGCAGAGGTTGAAACTTATATGGCATCGGGATCGGGATCAATAATGGGAAAATTATGACCTACCATCCAAATTTTATTAAAATGTAGTTTTATTTAGGTTGGCTCACAAATATTGAGCGTATGGGACCAAAAATGTTGACGTCAAAGCGGATTTCTGTCTTGGAATTTTTGAAATAGAGACACTTAAAAAAAAAAAAAACTCAGAATCACGTGTGACTTCCGTTACCTTCGGTTATCTCGGAAGCAAAAAATGTTGTCATTACTCTTGAATTTGTTCGACCACGTACAATATTTTCATTCAACCAACTATTAATCTATAACTATTTCTTCACTTGGAAACCACCACTGATTCCTAGCATGAGGGTAAAAGCAACTTTACGATAATAACCGTATCAATCACTAAAAGGGAAGTTTTCATTTTAAATTAAATAGGACTCTTACTTGAGGCCTGCGAAGAAACGGTGAGAAGAGTGGTGACTCCTAGAGTTGTGCGACCAGGTACTGAATCCACGTCCATCCAGAATGACACCCACGAGATGACTACAATGAGCATTGTGGGAAGGTAGCTCTGAACTAGATGGAAACCTATAGATCTGCTCAGGTAAAACTCTGCTACCAGACAGCTGTAATTACCTGTCAACATAAAAATTCAATAATCAAATTATATGATCGTGGGACATTGTGGGTTAGGCTAAGTTGAAATAATTGCGCAAATTTAACAGTACATTATGCGTGTAGTGCGGAGAGTAGCATTTTGCATGAGAGTGTGGAGTTTTCACCCGAGCGACAGCGAGGGTAGTCAAACCACACGAGCAGAAATGCAGTTTTCGCTCGAGTTGCGTACCGCACTTTATCTAGGACTGTTTTGGATTTTAATAATAAATGCAGAAACAAATATTTAATAAACTTCCTGTATGCGTAAGTTCGTATTTCTCTTTTGATAAAGATGACATTAATTCATTAGCTGTATTTATATTTAGTGCCGACATAATTATTTTGGGAGGCGTATTATTCTCCTCATTTTCGCCATAATGACATAATATATTAATCATTTTATTTTTTTCACTAAAAACTCGATATAAACAGTTAATAATTAAACAAACAGAAAATTTGCTTTGTTAAACGTAAACAAATTGCTAATCGTACGTTAAGGTGAAGAATTCTTCTTTTTTTACCACAATAGGGCGGAAAAAAGAGGAATTATTCGTATAAAACGTGCATGCGCAATAAATATACAAGTACGAAAAGATTCACTTTCTACGCATCTAACAGAGATGCAATGTTTATATTTCGTATCAATCGTAGATAAAATAATTTTAACATAGATAACAGTGTTTAGTAGCTTGTCAACTATCTCTTATTGTAATAGTTTACTTAAACTTGATGCCATTAGCTTTCAATCATCTATGGAATTCATAATTACCCGGGCTAGTTTACATTATGCAAATCTCATAAAAGCGATCTATACATTTAATCCAAGTACCATTAGTGTAAGGGACATATTTAGGGAGCGGATTTCAAGAATAATCCTTGTACTCAAGAATGGATTTTAAACGAGTATGTCATTCCTAGGGTTGAACAAGTAAATCCCACTTCACTTAGGTATGATTACAACAACCAGGGAGTATTAGCGGAATGCATTTCATTCCACCTGTCATCCCTTAGTCGGGTAGTATAATGGAAGAAATGAAAAGAGTTTCTGCAAACTGTCCACCATTTATTTCTCCCGCCCTTTTTCACATTTATCCAAGGATTTTGAAATAAAATTTTAAATCTGCTATGCTTGTAAGAGGATTTATGACCGGAAAAAAGGATTTCCTGAACTGAATTTATTAACAAATAGTAATAAAAATAAAACATATTGAACATTCCGTGTTACATAAATGTTACAAAAAGAGGGTCCTAAATATATTTCCCCATAAACTCGTTTTTAAATTCACATGTTTATAAAAATGATGGAAACATTTAAATGTGTTATTAGATATAATATAATAAAAAACGGTAAAATGTACTTAAGGTTTTATATATTTTAGAGTATATTAGAACATAGGAAGAATTAAATCAGTTAACCGAAAAACAATATTAAATAGTTTACACAATTCTGTTTTAAATATTGATTGTGATTTATTGGTGAAAACTGATAATTTATATAATTTCCACGAATTTTGTCTGTAAATTAGATCTAACAGTCGCCTAAGGGGTGAAAGGTATTAAGAAAAGCTTTAGGCCAAGACTACTAATAATTAAGGTAAAACAGGGGAATATAATTCATACAGTTAGGTGCTAAACCTGACCCGTGAACATAAGGCATTACACATTTTTGCTGTTGGGTCTGAATATACACAGAACGATACCTAAGAACATAGACAATGGAACACCAAAAATGTATCGAATAAATAAATCAATTTATAATTGTAATTAGTTTTTTGAAGTGAAACTTCTATTTTTTCATATAGTGAAATCGTATAATCGAAATCGTATGACCGCAAACTTCGTGTAACGAAGTTTGCGTATCGAGACTCGTTCAAGTGTAACATTTTACAGATTAATAGTATTATACCTATTTAAAAACCAGCAAATCAAAACAAACATTTATTTTTATTGAAATAAATGTGGATGCCTTAGCGTAGCAATATTTTTTTTCAATTAAATTTCCCATAACCATTTCTTAATCCTGAAATAATAAATTCGTCAAACAATGAAAGAGAGCAATGCATTCTAGAACTTAAGTTTCACTTCTAACGCGTGAGAGCCTCACACATCGCTAAAGGCGTCGCTAAATAAATCACGCGGTCATTGCCTCCTTTAGACGTCGGGGAAGATTTCCGGGAATGAATGGCAATGATAGGTTGTGAATTAAAGGATTAGGGTGTTAGGATAAGGAGTCATAGAAGGATTTGTATCGGGATATGGCTAGATCATGGACCAAGGGGACTTTAAGGTCGTTGTTGTGGTAAAGTAGAAACATAAAAAGGAGTATGGACTATTCTTCTTAGGATTTTGTCACAATAGGAACTGGATAAGATAGGAGTTGGAACCCTTGGAGCAACACCAGAGTTCAATACCATATGACCATACCCATATTATGGGATTCCTCACCGCTCGCACAAGTTACAATTCGAAAGCCTAACGATATTCCGTGAAATATTTCAAATGATGAATTATTCTAATTCTTCGGTAATGCCGGTGGTGAAATATTTCAACGGGTTATAATTATTCTAATTCTTCGGTAATGCCGGTGTTTTACAATCAGATTAAGAAGTCAGTGACTCTACCAGACATTTAGACCTCCACCGAAATTTGTAAAAAAATATGATTGACTTTACTGGCTTAATAAATGGCCTTAAATCAATATATCAATATTTAGTTTACTACATATATATAACTATATAGTGCGTCCACGTTCCTTCTTGAGAATTTATACATTCACTTATAAAAATAAAACCGATAAAGCTTTAATTTCTCCTAACAGTATAATAAGTATTTTACTACTTACTTGAGCAATATAATATTTTGTTTGAAATTGATATCCTCGCTTTTTCCCGAATACACGAACAGTATTTTACTGTGACAGAAAGACGGCGGCAGTATCACGGACGCACTGCCAAGAATATGCCGGTTTCCAATTTCCTTTAGTAATATACTCCCAGCGCTTTTATTGGCAGTAGTTTGCTGTGACCGCGATGTCCAACGTCTGACGACTTTTTTTCAAGTCGTTGTGTGATTTCTGTTTGTTAAAATATACGTGTAGTGTCGCGGGACACCCGGTAGGATCGAAGTTTCTTAGATTTTTCATTAAATACAAATTATAAAATCACATAAAATGCTAAATACGTATAAACTGTTAACTACGATTTATTTTCGATATTTATAAAACCAAGTGAAATATAATTTGACATATAACAAAAATAAACAAAACAAGTAACAGTGTTCCATAATAACATTTTGAAGCTTACGTTTACGCGAGCGTTGCACGTGAACGCTTGGACGGATAACGTTTTCCAACGTACTCAGCCTGGGCATTGGTAAAATGAACATGTGTACTAAATTTCATCTAACTCGGTGATCTTTTACTCAAGTTATCGTCATCGGTAGATATTTCGTGACCGATTTCGCATGACGGTGATTTCATAACGGTTATTTTGGTCGTTTTTTCCGATTCATTCCTAGGCTCCGTACGTGCCATAAGGAACTTCGTTCCAAAAGCGCTATTATTAAAATCATCTTGCCCCAGCACACTGTTAAACCTTGAAGGTAATTCAACCTGGGTTTCGCCGGTGTTGTTGTTTCGTTATTGTATAATTAATTGAGTCTTATTGTGACACCCGTTATAAATATACGTGTTTTATTCTTGTGAGTTAAAGCCCTGTTTATGCTTTACTTATTGACTTATCTGTAAGATCCATAGGACTTTACAACAGGTTATGGGAGCCCAGTCTTCGCCCAGAAGATATCGCGGTCGATAGGTGAGACATTTTTTTTATTTACATATTTTTTTTTAGTAGATACTTTCAAAGCGAATAAAATTAGCTTTAAATTATTATGGCAAACCTCAATCCCGTACGTATTGAGCCCCTTGGTCGAGAAAACTTCGATACTTGGAAGATTCAAGTCGAAGCACTCCTCGTAAAAAACGATCTTTGGGAATACGTTGACGGCACGAAGGTAAAGCCGGAAGGAAAGACTGAAGCTTCTCAATGGGAGTTGTCGGATAGGAAAGCTAGGTCGGATCTTATCTTTGCCATCCTTCCCTCGGGTCTTAAGCAAATAAAGACCTCCAATGAAATGTGGCAGAAGCTACATAGTATTTATCAGTCGAAGGGGCCCGCTAGGAAAGCGAACTTGTTAAAACAGCTCACGTTAAATAAAATAAAAAGCGGTGAAGATGTTCGGGAGCATGTAAACAAATTCTTCGATATCGTAGATAAGCTAAAAGATCTCGATATTGCTATAAATGAAGATTTGCTTGCGATTATGTTACTTAATAGTTTACCGGACGAATTCGAAAACTTTCGATGCGAGTCACGTGATGATTTGCCTAAGCCGGAATAGTTACGTATAAAAATAGTCGAGGAAAGCGAGTCAAGGAAAAGTAAAGAATCGTCGGATCGAGATGGAAGCAGTGCACTGACAGCTAAAAACAAAATAAATCAGAACAAATATTTTAAACAAAAACGAAATCACAATTTCGCGGCAAATGCCTAAGGTGTAAAGTTTACGGCCACAAAGCATCGGATTGCAAAAGGTCGAACAATTCTAGGGCAAATATAGTTTCGGGCGTCGGTTTGCATAGGGCCTTATCAATTGCATCAGAAAAGAATTGTGGAAAGCTGCGGTGGTGTCTCGATAGTGGGTGTACGTTGCACATGTGCTCGTCAGAAGAAATAATGTAACATCCAAGACCTATAAGAAATGAAAAGGTTTGTCTAGCCGATAAGTCACAAACAGATGTAGTAGCAAAAGGGTCAGTGAGATTAAGTTTTAAGGTTGGAAACATCAATCAAGCTATGACATTAAGTAATACGCTCTGTGTTCCAAACTTAAAAACAAATCTGATATCAGTTAGTAAAATTACCGACCTGGGGTATCACGTGATCTTTACAAAGAAAAATGCGCTTGTATTAGATAAATTTAATAACGTGATGGTGGAAGCTGTTCGAGAAAATGAACTTTATTTCCTCTTAGACAATAAGAATAAAGTGTCGGCAGCGTGTAATAATGCTACAAAATCTTATTTACAAACCTGGCATGAAAGATTCGGTCATTTGAACGAAGCAGACCTAAAGAAACTCGGGAAAAAGAAGCTAGTGCTCGGATTAAAGGATCCTCAAGGTTCCTTGTTGCCATGTGAAACGTGCGCGAAAGGAAAAATGTCCCAACTGCCGTTTCCCAAGGGATCTAGTAACAGGACGAGCCAACTTCTAGAGGTAGTTCACTCGGACATATGTGGGCCGATGAAGTGCGAGTCTTTGGGCAGAGCAAAATATTTTATCACTTTTACGGACGACTTCTCGAGGTGGACTCAAGTTAGATTTTTAAAGAAGAAGAGTGAAGCTCTTGAAGCTTTTAAGAAATTTAAACTTGAAGCTGAAAATCAAACTGGTCACAAAATCAAGTACCTTCAGTCAGATAACGGAGGTGAGTACTTATCACGTGAGTTTACGGATTTTGTGGAGAAGTCTGGTATTAAAAGACGACTGACGGTGGCACATACCCCTCAACAGAATGGAGTTGCGGAACGTGTAAATAGGACATACCTCGACATGGCAAGATGTATGTTAATAGATTCCGGGCTTCCTGAAAAATTTTGGGCGGAAGCAATTTCAACGGCGTGCCATATCAGAAACCGGTGTCCGGCGACTGCTATAAAAGGTGGGGTTCCTTACACTAAATGGACTGGAAGAAGAGCTACGGTGGCGTACTTTAGAACCTTTGGTAGTCAGGCTTATTGTATCGACAAAAGGCCTAACAAAGGGAAGTTCCAGCCAAGGTCGCAACCCTGTGTCTTAATTGGTTACTCGGAAGAGAGTAAAGCTTACAGGGTGTGGCTAACCGATGAAAAAGGAGTTCGGGTAAGCCGCGATGTAAGGTTCGTTAATGAGAATCCATCTAAGAAAATAAAGCGATGCAGTGAAGATCTTGAAGAGAAGCCGGCACCACCACTTATACTTGAGTATATGCAACAAGAAAACGTGGCGAGTCGTCAAGGTAATAATACGATTAAAGAACCTGAAATGAAGAGGGGGAAAGGAAGACCAAAATTAATACGTACTGGTCAAAAAGGTAGACCAAAGAAACAATATAATATGGTGCCCTTAGATGAAGATGACCTTAGTGAGGGAAGAAAAGACGACTCAGATGAAGAAGAGGACGTCACTGATTTAGTTTCAAACCACCATCTAGATGAAGAGGGGGAAGATGAGTTTACCGAAGACGTGAACACGGTAGAAGAACCAGATAATCCTCTCGATGATGGTATTGTTGATGTAAATGCACCCGATTGGAAGGATGCGATCACTAATGAGTTCATCTCTCTAATCAAAAACAAAACTTGGACAGTGTGCGATCGGCCGGCTGATAGAAAATATATCGGTAGTCGTTTGGTTTTAAAGACTAAGTACAAGCCGGATGGTAGCATTGATCGCAGGAAAGCTAGACTGGTAGCTAAGGGATACTCACAACGTCCCGGAGTTGACTTCAATGAGACCTTTGCTCCAGTGATTCGTCTTAGTACATTGAGAACGATGATGGCTCTAGCGGTGGAACTAGACATGGAAGTTCATCAGTTGGATGTTGAAACCGCGTATTTAAACGGTAATTTGGAGGAGGAAATTTATATGGAGGTCCCTGAAAAGTTGCCGGAGATTTTAGAAGATCTTGTTAAACATAAGGAAAAGGCCATCAGTGAAGACGCTAAGAAGATGCTTTCAAAATTAAAGAAGGGAAACCAAGTTTGTGAGTTAAAGAAATCGCTTTATGGGTTGAAGCAGTCGGGCAGACAATGGTATAAAAAGCTTCATTTTGCTTTGCTCGATATAGGTCTCACTCCTACTGACGCCGATCCCTGTCTGTATTTTAAGCGCAGTGGAAGTGACGTTTTGCTAATTGGAGTGTATGTAGACGACCTGCTGATTGCCTCTAACAACCCATCAATGATTAAAGACATGAAGAAACGTCTAAATAAAATGTTCAGGATGAAAGATATGGGAATCCTGAGTTATTGTCTTGGCATAGAGTTTAAATGTGTTAATAATACAATTTCTCTATCGCAGAAGAAATACGTCTATGATCTTCTCGAGAAATATGAGATGAAAGACTGTAAGCCAGTGTCAACGCCTCTCGAAGCCGGGAATAAACTAGAGAAGCCGACAGTTCAGTCTCAAGAGACTATGAATAAGTACCCATTCCGGTCACTTATTGGTTCATTGATGTACCTCGCAGTGGCCACTCGTCCTGACATAGCTTACGCCGTTAGTTCGCTAAGTCAGTTCAATAGTTGTTACGACGAACGTCACTGGAAGGCAGCTAAAAGGATGCTGCGATATGTTAAAGGGACTCATGAAGCAGGCTTGAAGTTTTCAAAAAGCGGAAAACCAATCGACGGGTACGCGGATGCAGATTGGGGTAGCTGTAACGTAGACCGAAGATCGTACTCTGGATATGTGTTTACCTTTGGTGGTGCCGCAATTGCCTGGGAGGCCCGGAAACAACGGACGGTTGCGCTTTCAAGCGTTGAAGCCGAATATATGGCGTTGACGGATGCAGCCAAAGAGGCTATATACCTAAGAAGACTGATGTCTCAAATTGGAAAACCAATACCGTCAATCATAGTGAAGAGTGACAGCCAAGGAGCGCAAAGATTGGCCCGGAACCCCGTACATCACTCTAGAACAAAGCATATTGACATCAGGGAACACTTCATCCGTCAAGCTTTGGAGAGTAAGGATGTCCAGCTGGAATACCTAACTATACAGGAGATGCCCGCGGATATACTTACAAAACCACTACTACGAGACAAACATCAATCGTGCTGCAAGAAGATAGGTCTTGCTACAATTGGCGAAGTCTGCGGTTGAGAGGGGGAGTTAAACCTTGAAGGTAATTCAACCTGGGTTTCGCCGGTGTTGTTGTTTTGTTATTGTATAATTAATTGAGTCTTATTGTGACACTCGTTATAAATATACGTGTTTTATTCTTGTGAGTTAAAGCCCCGTTTATGCTTCACTTATTGACTTATCTGTAAGATCCATAGGACTTTACAACAGNTAATTGACTCTTATTGTGACACTCGTTATAAATATACGTGTTTTATTCTTGTGAGTTAAAGCCCCGTTTATGCTTCACTTATTGACTTGTCTGTAAGATCCATAGGACTTTACAACACACACACACTGAACGACTGATCAGTGGTTATAAAAAAGCAGAAAATGCAGCCATCCAGTCTTTAGTGCAGAAAATCTGCAATAAAATACTCCTCATAAATGCAGTAATTTACTACAAGTGCTAGCTTAACACTTTTAATGATTTTTTAAAAGTTTTTTTTTTTTTTTAATTTTTTTTAACATTGTTTAGAAGATAGAGAATGTTCAAAAGTTTTTTTTCCAGCTAAATAAAATGTCTAACTATCTAAAAGCTTTTAATAAAAGCGAACTTTTAAATTACTACCCCTTAAGTAAAAAAATAAAAAAAAAATTTTCAAGATTTTAAGAACATAATTGGAGGAGTCAATGTTTTTAAAACACTACGTCAGTAAGAATAATTAAAGTACACCGTTAACAGATCGTTGTTAATAAAACATTGTTAAGAAGATGAAGTCAGAATAACAAGTATTTTCTAAGTAAGGTTAAAATAATGAAAATAAGTAATGAATTGAAGTAGAGATAAGTTTCAGAGTAATTAGGAGATAGAATGTTTGATGAGAATAGAATTTTATGTTTAATTAGTTTCTTATTGTTTATATATTCTCATAATTAAGTATAATTATTTGCTTCTTAATAAGCTAGAAAGTGCAGTGTTGGATCAAGCTATTTATAATAATTATTTGAGCAACTAGTGCGCAAAGTGTCACTTTGATGCTCTCAAGAGAAATATTTACGCACGAGTCGCAGGCGAGAGTGAAAAGGTTTCTCGTGTGCAGCGGACACTTTCAGCTCGAGTTGCACATTACATTTTTCCTACAGTTTTTTTTTTTTAATCTGTAAATAAAATATAAAATAATAGAGTGTTCATCAACATGTAAAAGGTAATACAAATCAACTAAACCAGCTGTTGAGAGGCTGCGTAGCCGTGCGGGTTAAAGCACATCTATTCGGCCATCACTTAATCATGAGTAGAACGAGGTGGGGTTTGATTCCTCGGCGTGACGCTCTGATTTGTATGGCTCACTATTGATCACATCATACTCGCTTCGGCGGTACAATGTACATATGTATGATGTGTGAAGTGGCTGCAACTCTCCACCGCGGGGCGTAAAGGCCTAAGTGATGGCCTAATTGCAAGGTTCGAACAAGTGGTTCGTCCTACCCGTTCTAGTAGGAAGTACTAGACTACTACTACTACTACTAAACCAGCTGTTCCATTATTTACTACTACTAAACAGCTGTTCAGTGTTGTCTCTTTTTGCCTGATTCAGTAAACCTGACCAAGCGCTGTTATTATTTTTCATCATAATACTTATAAATTACATTTGAATATATTTATTTTAGATTGTCTATCTTTACTTTTTTATATTTCAACATTTTTACATTTGATATATATTGTTTCAATCATGTTGTTAGTTAAAAAATAATCATTAGTTGTCATTTATTATTATTATTTGAATTATTTAATCTTTGTTTAGAGTTAAGTTCTTTATGTTCGTAAGTTGGAATGCTGGAGTGCGGTACAGCAAAATGAGTGCGGTAAAGTAGTAAGTGCAGGAATCTGCTCTTTTACGTACTATTTTAAGTGCGATAACAACCACTTTATCGGTCAACTGTAGGAAAAGAAACCTACTGTAGTTCCCTATGTTTGAAAAGAACGCGTGAGTACTGCGTGCTTACTACTTCACTCAATTGTCGAAAATCTATTTGAATGTTGAGGAAGTTGAACTGCCTTAAAATTGCCTTAAAATATTTTGCCGAGTGCAGCACATCTGTCACTACTTTCGACTCAACTACATTGTTTATTAAAAAAAAATTCTCTTTGCATGTGCATGAAATTAATAAGAACGTAATTCGCAGAAGAACGAAAACGCAGACAAAACCTGTGTTTTCCCCCAATAAATCCTATCACATATCGACAAGGAATAACTTAATTCGATATTATAAGTATTAAAGGACAACTCACTGACTGGGTAAAATTTCACAATTTATAAATTCATCCTTGGAAATTTCAGGACTCTTCAAATCTTCAATTCTACTGCCAAGACGATGCCATAAACCAAGTTTCATGAATGAACGAATTTAGTCTTTTTTAAATCCCATATATTACCTGTACTGGTGGGGTCCCTAAAGTTAGGATCATAAATCAAAACATGTCTTTTGCATTATGCGTGGCTATTTCAGACCACCATCTTTTTCTGTAACCAAAATATATATAATATGTTAAAGCCGAGCCACAAAGGGGCTGCCTTTGTGACAGCGCTACCTTTTAAACTTGTTTAATGATTTATAATACGACTCTTTTTATTAAGGGTCAATTGCAGTTAAGTGCCTTATAAAATATAAATTTATAATCCTCGGCAAACTCATGCCCTTTTATTATTCAATAGAATAGATATCAATCGATTTTTTTATAAAGAATAGGTCGGAGAGACTAGTTAGGATATCAATAATATATAATAATAATATCAATAGTAGGTATAAATAAAAACGAATCAAACATTTAGCCACTCCCCACATTTTATTTGATTTCTAAACCCACGTGCCTCTCGGCCATCATTAGTGCCTACAATAAACAGTATAATTATTAAGTACTTGTGATAGTACTAGAAAGTATACCATAAAATTGAAAGGTCCAAAAAATTGAAGTTAGTTAAAACAAATGAAATTACAGTAAAACTTGCCTAAGCTGGAAAGCCTCGGTTCCAGAAAAAAATTCCACCTTAGCAGATTTCCAGCTCATACAGTGTGTTTTACTTAGAAAAATAACTCCGTTCCGAGAAAAAGTTTCTACCTTTGCAGGTTTCCAGCTTACACATGTTCCAGCTTAGACAAGTTTTACTGTATGTGAATGAAACGTTCATATTATAAAAAAAAAATATATGTGGTGTCGCGGGACACCCGGTAGGAACGAAGTTAAATTAAATTATAATAAAAATTATAAAATCTCACTGCTAAGTACGTATAGATTGCTAACTACTTACTACTTATACATGACGGAGTTAGAAAAGAGACAAAATTAAAAGTAACGAACTGTTTGTACCTGGCAGAGTTAAGGAAAAATTAAAAGAAAATCATTATTTGTATCATTAAAGCAAGCGTCTTACTATAAATATATATTAAATATAAGAATCATGATGAGTTTATAGTGAAAGAGTATGTTTGGCAAAGGAGTTTGAATTGAAATAGGACTGTTTTCTACACCAGGCCAGTTAATTTAAAATATTATAAAATATAATTTCTTCCCTGCTCTACAGCTTCTGCTTGTATCAGGGTGAAATTTTACATGATTATATTTTATCTATCTATATTATTAAAAAAGTTTTGTAAACAAACAAGTTCAGTGAGAGTAATAATATATAATATTATTATGTTTGTAAGATTGCGATAGAGATAAAAGGGGTTAGGGGGAGGTTC
>KZ652206.1:226631-243473 GCA_001010745.2 Gerris buenoi
AAAAAAAAGGAAAAAAAAAAAAAAAAAAAAGCATGGAAAGAGCCAAATGGCGGTATAAAAAATAATAGTTATCTACATATTACGAGTATTTTCCTAATTTTTAATACTTTAACTCGATGAATAACATGACATGCTGTCAAAAACTTTCTTACAGTCGACCGCCATAATATTATTTAGCTATATTGAAAATATAAAGAGTGAAATTTCCAATAACTATACAGTTTTCATAATGCTGAGAAATACTTTAATGTTTACTTTAGCTATCATTACATAAAAAAAAACATTTAAAAGAAGATTCTGAAGGAGAATTTACATGCCTCGTTCAATAATTCCTAGCTTGGATAATCAACATTTCTAGGTATACTATAAAAAGAGCTGAAATATTTTAAATTGGTATTTTATTTAATTCATAAAATACTATAAATGCTTTGCATTCCTAACTCGTTTATTTAGAATGTATAGGGCAATAATAATCCCTACTTACTCAAAAATACCTTAAATTTTACATACAATATGATGTATGACTTTAAAATCTGCAACTTTTGTGTTTTTGGTCATTTTTGACGGACACTGGTGTTGAAATATTTTTGTCCTATACTCAATACTTATCAAAAACTTTAACATTATAAGTAACTTAAGATGTATGTCTTAAACTTTATTTTTATATTGGCTGTCGTCATAAAATTATTAAGTGTGAAATTTCTACAAAGTTACAGTTTTAACAGTTACTGAGATTGCATCTTCGTACGGAATTTTATTCAAATCGATCAATTTTTACGTATGTTATCATCAGACAAACTTTTAAAATTTCACTAATCTCTGAAATGAAGAACACTACGCTCGTTCGATTAGGCTAAGGAATTAATTTTCATACTAAATTTCACGAAAATCTCGCAATAATTTTAAAATTGGACTTCACGCAGAACAGTAGGACTCTAAAACAAGACAGGTCAAAGGTGAAAAGAAGAAGGTACTTTGAGAAAGCTTTTCAATTGAGGTGTCAATAAAGAGATATATCTAATGTAAAGAGATCTTCTCGACCTCTTCCCCTTACCGGATGTCCTATGTGAATGTGGTGAGGGTCAAATAAAAGGTCATTCAAAGCTCTAAACTGATAGAGATATACCTGAAAAAAGGCCCACGAAAGAAAAAGGGCGTGAGTGTTAACCCGAAATCCTCATCTTGGCCAATAACGCACTGACTTCTCTTACATTTCTATAGCATATAGTTCACACCCGAGATCGAAAAAAATAAGCCTTTTTATGATACAAATGTTTCCAAACGCCGCGGCGTGACCTACATTCATTACAGGATTGTCCAACTTTACTACTATTGTACATCATTGACTGGGAATTCACTATAGTAAAGGCAATGTGCTTCCGTCGTGAGCACATGTTTCCCTCACAAAAGTATGTATTAAATGCACATTCTCTCCCAAGAACTATAATTATCTATACCTATATAAAATTAAAGTTTTGTTAGTACATTGATAAGATTTTTTTTTTTTTGGATACTTCTTTATTTAATATATTCCGAAAACCGAATCTGGCCTTAATTTTTTCGTGTATGTAATGTTTGTGGGTGTGTCTGTGACTACCAGTCCGTCTTTATAGGCACAACACTGGCAAAACGAAATAAATAATTTTTTTCACAGAGGTGTATGTGCCTAGATGTTGCGCATGTTCTAGGCTTGTTTTCATCGATAAATATTTAATGGAACCAAAGTTATTAAACATTTTATAATTATGACTATACGACGAGGAAAACTAATCTATCTCTGTGTTTTGCTCATCTACCACTTCACTTGGTCATCACTTTTTAACTAGAGATTTTAACAAGACCTTTTAACACAACAATATTGCCACCAAAATTTTATATAATGAAAACAACGCATTTCGAAATTTATATCAACTTCAGTGTAAGTGATTATAGTGAGTGAAAGACTACTTCGTACACATTTACATTACAAGCTTTAAGATTAAAATAACAGAACACAGTGGGGGGTAGAATAGTCCTATAGCAGGATTAACCAAAAGGAAAGGATTTAGAGGCATTCAGGAAAAACATTATTTTTTTAACTGCTTAAAGGTATACAATAATATCCTTATTTCGCTGTACCTAAATTATATGTACTTACTAATATACGTTATATTACAACATTATTTGTTGTAGATTTTAGTAGGGCAGAGTGGAGAAAAGAGTGGTGAAAAAGTGGTTTGTAGGGCAGAGTGGTTGGATTAGATCTTTCATTGAAACATTCTATAATTTGGGTCTTGTATAGCTTTTTGAATTTCCAAGTTTTCTAAAAAGTCTAATTTCCATTTTTTTTTTTTTTTTTTTTTTTTCAAACGCTTATTGCCAAGCTATGTCCCGCAGATGAACTAAGCAATCACATATTCTTAAAAGGCTCTAAGAGATTAACTTGTACACAAAATTGAAGAATGATCTTAGTCAGACACTTTTTTGTACGCTCTTCTGGACTATTATTAAATAGAATTATTTTTAAAAAATATTTAAGAGCCGCTCACTAGAAACCCGTCTACATATGATTTTTAAATGGGTAAGACATGCTAAATTAATTTATGAACGCATCAGAATTGTACTTGCTACTTGATATATGCCCGAACATTAATAATTGATTTAATAATATCTCTGAATGCTATAATGATATAGCTGAGATTTAAAAAAAATAATGTAAAGCTAGTAATTGAAACAGCATTGCTGCACCTTTGATTTAATTATTGCTTACAGTTAACCATTATACCTACTTAAAGAATGCATTGAAAGAAACATTTCAAGAGTAATAACAGAGTTTTAATTTACACAGTATTTACACGAATCTATAAATATTTGTTACATAGTGCCCAGACATGTAAATTTATATCATTAACCATCGTCAATTAAATTGTTGCTTGAGTAGTATGATATCTAAAGCAGATTAAATTTGTCTCACATATTATATTTTGGGATGAAAAAGAGAAGTAAGTCTTTTATAAAGTTTTAGATATGGTCTGTTGACACTAATCTCGAATCCAACTGAAAAAGATAACTATTAAAACCCGTTAAATCTGACATGAGTGCTAAATTATATAGACCAACATGAGCTTCCTATCTGCAATGCAACATTTCATTTCAACCCCGTATCAAAAATCGTTGTTTTACTGAAATACGACATTCTGTAATCATGGATTTTGAATTACAATTCCTGAGTTCCTGATACGCAATATAGATCGGAAGAGAGAGAGGAACACGTTCGGTAAACCTTTATCGCTTTTCTAAATTCCCCTAGGGAGGAAAACCAATTTCAAAATTTACGGACATGGTTTTATCACTAATAGGAGCTTCGCACTGTCGTATGAATTACAATTAGTAAATTGAATGAATTATTCTTATCGCTTTTTCCCTGAGAGAGAAATTAAGTGAATTATAGTACAGCTTTAATGTCTCCCCGACTTAAAGATTAAAAATTAGCACTAGTCAATCATGATTGGTTTGAGGATATGCGAAAATTCATTTAAAGATAATAAATGTATCCTGCATTGATTCACACTTAAATTATTTACGGTATAATTTACAGACATAATTTCGACAATTGTATGATAGACACAACCCGCAAAAGTTTTTATAGTAAAGCGTTTAAGAAACGATTGCATCAAGTTACAATAAAATTATAGATATAATGGAGAATGATTGTTAAGGAATGATCCTTTAACATACATTTTCTGCGTTTATTATATTGTTAGGGTGTTATAAAAAGAGTGTAAAATATTTAAAGAGGTAATACTATGGACCAAAATAAACAAAAAAATCGGTCCGAGACAACTCAGACAAACTTTCTCATATTGTTGAAACAGTATTTAACCCTTTCAGGACCGAGATAGTAGAGGGGAGGTGAGTTAGCCAGGCCCGGGTTCCTATGAACCTATGAACACCCCCGGCCCGAATTAATTTCTACCTTCCTACNTCTCTAGTAGTTCGTAGTTATTAGCATCAAATGTATGGTAAAGTTTCTAGTACATGATTGACAAAGCTGGATACATTTACATGTTTTTGGTATCAGTCTGCCGATATTTTGCTGAGCAATGCATGTACTTATTTTCCTACCTGATTATTCGACATATTATTTTGTTGACCTGATTGTTCGATACACCTTTGAAGGTCACGCACATCGGTTTACATACTCTGCATTTATATTTATATATATGTATTTACTAGCTGGATACCCGTGCTTCGCTACGGAGTGTTATTTTAAATTGATAAGTTTATAAATTACCGTCAAGAAACATTTCAATTATTTTACTATGTGAGAGTACCTAGATTCTATCCCTCACACTTATTTCCCCTTCCTCTTTAATAAGATAATTTGCAAATATCCTAAAATTACCCCCGTCCTAAATTAAAATATGACAAAACTGTACATAACAATAATGACTGTACTCTTAAGGAGCTTTTCAACGAAATGCATCATGTAGGTTATTCATTACTTGGACCCCGTATTCATTAATTGTACCCCGTACGCCTCTGACTAAAACTATAGATTTGTATTACGAACAAACACACATGCGTTGACTTTTATATTTAGAAATATAGAAATAAATTTCCATTTTACCCCCTCCTAAATGAAAATAAGACAAAACTGTAGATACATAAGAACAATTACTTTTCTCTTAAAGAGCTTTTCAACGATATTACTTTGTTATTCGTACCCCGTATCCCTGTGTACCAAAATTTTAATTTCGTAATCTCATGTAGGCAGTGGCCTTCACCTTGTTTTGAAGAAAAAGTGGGTAAATATTTATCAAATTGGGATAAAACTGTAGATTTGTGTAAAAGACATACCCTCATACGGATACTCTTCTTTTTATATAAGATATAACTATATTTTTCCATTTTAACCCCCTCCTAAGTGAAAATATAACAAAACTGTACATAGCAACAATTACTGTATCCTTAAGAGCTTTTCAACGATATGTATCATAAAAGGTATACATTACTTTGACCCCATATTCATTACTTGTATCCCAGACCCCTGGTACCAAAGAAAATTCGTGTAGACAGTAATTTTCCCCTTGCATTGAAGGTGAAGTGTGCAAATTTTCATCGAGATAGGACTAAAACTGTAGATTTGTATAAGGAGCATAAACACATACGTTGACTGTTATATATATATGGCCGCCATCTTGAATCCAAATGTCCGATTGGTAAACTATTTATCAAAAGTTACTTATTTCATAAAAAGGAGCTAACTTCTAAATTTAAAGTTTCTAGTGCAATTGGTTCCGGAGATATCGTCTTGTCGAATTTTGTATATAAATGGCCGGCGTCTTGAATCAAGAAGGCGGTTTTTAAAAATATTTTTTAGTGAGCACCTAAGAGGTAAGAGGAACACACCTACAAAATTTCATGGTCGTAGGTCCAGTGGTTTAAGAGATATCGTGATGTGTCAGTGAGTCAGTGAGTGGTATTTGAATTTATTAGGGATACTACACAAAGCTTCTCAAAACACTATCTTCGATGAACAAAAATATATTAAACGTTCTTTAACAAAATATAAAATTGAATTAAATGAAATTGACATTTTTTTGTTTTAAAAAAATATAAAGACCTGCAATATTTTTTTCTTTGTTTAAACCTGTGTAAAATTAAAATTTCACCAGATTTTAACACTTCCCCTCACAGGTTGTATCTGTGCCTTCGGGAGAGCAGAGACCCATCAAGTTCTTAAACTTCTCTAGTTTAACTCTTCCAAGTCCCTTTGTGAAGACATCAGCGGGCATATCTTCTGTCTTCAAATACCTCACATCGACGTCGCCGTTCCTTAGGGCTTCTCGAACGAAGTGGTGTCGAACATCGATGTGTTTGGTGCGATGGTGGTGACCCTCGTTCCGAACCAAGCTTTGTGCACTTTGGCTGTCGCTAAAAAGTGTGGTTGGCTCTTCAANCCTTTATATCAATTAAAAAACTACATTACAAATAAAACACTCCTTAGCGACTTACGGAAAACGAGTATTATATACAATATATGCATTATGCTGTTACAATAAAAAGGTACATTTATATTCTTCCTATAGTTATTAGATATAAGTAACGTTATACGTCCTTGGAAAAATTATAAATATATGTCGTATAGTAGTCGAGGTATGTTAGGTTTAGCGGTACTTAGCCAACTGTAAGCTTTAGAATAGTTTAGCAAGGATATCAAGTATTTTATTTTGCATTGCAGGTCGGTTCATGGGCAACTACATCTAGAAGCAGTGTTGCCTTTAATCTTTCATTTAATTATTATTTATTTATTTTCTTATTGTAGTTTAAAATTATTATTTTTGATCAATATTGTTGTGTTACTTTTTATATTAACCTCTCTATCATGATTATGAAGTGGTACCACAAAATCACATTCAAAACAACCAATCATAACAACGCCGGATATTGATCAAAACAAAAATGACGCATAACTCCCACCCTTTATAAGCAAGAAGTTTTAAACTTTGTACAAAAATCAGTACATACATCTAGTTGTACCACCCGGAAAAGCATTCATTTGTAATGCCAATAACTTATTTTGCTTTAGCAAAAATTTCCCAAATTAAAAAAAAATTTCTTTATAAGACAAATAATTTCCACTAAATTTCGTTCTGATATGATATGATAGGATTTCTTTTTTTTATTGGTTATTTATCGCGCCTTATAATGAAATATGTAAATGATTTTTTTCCATTAATAAATAGCCCTTATTCGCGATTTAAAACGTACCTATTTATTATATTCTTTGAATGCTTCGGAAACGAAACTATTTAGGTGTTTCATTTTTCTGAATATTTTTTTAACTAGATATTTCCCGGGAAAACGGCTTGTATCGTTAGATTCGTATTTAAATAGACTAATTTTTGATTTATTTTAAAATTAAAATCATCGGGACAGTTTTCGAGAAATCATTTTTTTCACGGTTTTTTAAAGTCTGTTTCTGGAGACCTCAAAACGTGTAAATCCATCAAAATCTCAAGCCATCATAATACTTTCTCTTTATATTTATGAAAAAGGAAAATCCATAAACATGTTAAAGCACTTATCTCATAAAAGCAAAACAAGACGCTTTCTTCTCTAAATTAATTACCTATTATACTTTCTTAAATATAATGAAAGATTATAATTCTCTAGAAGCAGGAATTCGAGCTTTCTTAAAAACCAAATTTAATTAATTTTAATTAAATTATAAGAAAGTGTTGTTCAGGCAGGAGCTTCTTTTAAGATTTTTGTGTTTTTTTTTTTTATCTTAGGGCTTAGAAGAGCTCTGTCTTATCTTGTCTTTTTATTTCTTTTCCTTATCTAGAGTTTATTTATTTTGTAATCATTTGATTACTAATCTTTATCTTCTTATCTATAATGAACATTTCCTTCTCTACTTTACCAGGAATAAATTATACAAATAAATAAACAATTTTATTGAGTATTAAATGCAAAATTTTCGTATATCTTGACCTCTTATCAATTTCCTCAAATCTGTTTCCACCCTGGTAGCCTCCGGCTTTGAGTTCCCAAGCTATACTTTTAAACAAATCAAGTTTGTAATAAAGTACTATTACCTAATATCATGAGAATTATAAATGATTCCTAATATAAAAATTAACAAATGGATATGTTGATGGCCTGGAGCATTTTTTGGTTAAGCCCAAGCCCAGTTAAACCAAAAGCTTGATAATAAGCAAACTAGAGGTTTAAAAGTAAGCCTTGAAACTTTTTGTAGACCCTACTTATAAATAATTATAATACTAAGTATTCTACATTTACGACTAAAATGGATTTATTGATTTTTAAGTGTATTCACCAAATTTAATTAAAATCGGGTAAGTAGTTTAAACTCAACACTTCTTTAAAGGCGACAAAAAATAATAAAACGTATAAATCAATCACAATCTTAAAAATGGCCCATGCAGTACTTTTTATATATATTTACTACTTAAATGAAAAACAATAGCTGACAAGAAAAAAAAAAATCCAATTTTAGTGGTACCCTTTTCGTTTTCATCATAGACTTGCTTAAGCAACTCGAGCCAAAGGCATTTTTACTCACTACGGATTTTTTCCCCCAGTTTCAAGTGTATTTGACAATGTCACGACGTGTTTTTCTAGTTCAGGGTTGGAGACAATGTTGACTCAATCCATAACGTTATAAATATTGATGAAAAACATGATGACGATGAGGGAAAGTAGTTTTTTGAAGCCCTGAGACTGATTGGAAAACAGTAAAATTGAAGCTAGAGAGGTTATACTGACTGCTATCCAGGTTACAAGGCTGCATTACATGCCATTCATCATGTCCTACATATTTAGTCGCTTTGGCTGAACACGGTCCATGTTACTATGTAGTTCTACAATGTGTTAATAAACTTGTTCTCTAGAAACAAGCTTATTAACTAGAGCTTATTTAGGCTCTGCATGAAATTAACATCCAAAACAAGAATTCGAAAACCATCAATCGATTACTTTTTAAAAGGGAAGGAATAGTTTAGGGGAGGAATTTATGTTACTAGGCAGTAAAATGGAATTTTGCTGATCATTTTTATTTTTCCTCACTAATAATAGTAGGAAAAGTATTGTGTTCACCAAACATTTTTTTTTCGAGATTTCAACGGAATTGTCCGTTTTAGGTGTTTTTAAGACCTCCTGAGTGGTTTTCAGCATGACGTATGTATGTGTGTTATCATCGTAGCGCCCAAAGTATTTAACCTAGGGAGTTGAAACTTGGCAGAAAAATCAGTCTCAACCTGTAGTTGTGCCGCCCAGAAAAACAACTTTTTCCGCCATCTTGAACCCAGTTTGCTTAGTCAGCAAAAATTAAAAAAAATCGTAATAAATCGAAAATGGTCCTGATCGAGTTGAAATTTGGCACGAATGTATCTCTCTGTATGAAAAACAAGCCCACCAAATTTCATTTTGATATTGGCCGCCATTTTGAAGTTATCCATTTTTTAATTTTTAAACTTTAACGGTTAATAATACTGAAATTACATATAGGTTTTTTACTTATAGCATATCGTTGGAACCGGAAAAAATATTAAAAAAACCCAATGAAATTCTATTAATTAGTTTAAAAGTTATANGAACTTTTGCTGCCTGTTTGTTATTTTGCTGATACTTTGAACTTTTGCTGCCTGTTTGTTATTTTGCTGATACTTTGAACTTTTGCTGCCTGTTTGTTATTTTGCTGATACTTTGAACTTTTGCTGCCTGTTTGTTATTTTGCTGATACTTTGAACTTTTGCTGCCTGTTTGTTATTTTGCTGATACTTTGAACTTTTGCTGCCTGTTTGTTATTTTGCTGATACTTTGAACTTTTGCTGCCTGTTTGTTATTTTGCTGATACTTTGAACTTTTGCTGCCTGTTTGTTATTTTGCTGATACTTTGAACTTTTGCTGCCTGTTTGTTATTTTGCTGATACTTTGAACTTTTGCTGCCTGTTTGTTATTTTGCTGATACTTTGAACTTTTGCTGCCTGTTTGTTATTTTGCTGATACTTTGAACTTTTGCTGCCTGTTTGTTATTTTGCTGATACTTTGAACTTTTGCTGCCTGTTTGTTATTTTGCTGATACTTTGAACTTTTGCTGCCTGTTTGTTATTTTGCTGATACTTTGAACTTTTGCTGCCTGTTTGTTATTTTGCTGATACTTTGAACTTTTGCTGCCTGTTTGTTATTTTGCTGATACTTTGAACTTTTGCTGCCTGTTTGTTATTTTGCTGATACTTTGAACTTTTGCTGCCTGTTTGTTATTTTGCTGATACTTTGAACTTTTGCTGCCTGTTTGTTATTTTGCTGATACTTTGAACTTTTGCTGCCTGTTTGTTATTTTGCTGATACTTTGAACTTTTGCTGCCTGTTTGTTATTTTGCTGATACTTTGAACTTTTGCTGCCTGTTTGTTATTTTGCTGATACTTTGAACTTTTGCTGCCTGTTTGTTATTTTGCTGATACTTTGAACTTTTGCTGCCTGTTTGTTATTTTGCTGATACTTTGAACTTTTGCTGCCTGTTTGTTATTTTGCTGATACTTTGAACTTTTGCTGCCTGTTTGTTATTTTGCTGATACTTTGAACTTTTGCTGCCTGTTTGTTATTTTGCTGATACTTTGAACTTTTGCTGCCTGTTTGTTATTTTGCTGATACTTTGAACTTTTGCTGCCTGTTTGTTATTTTGCTGATACTTTGAACTTTTGCTGCCTGTTTGTTATTTTGCTGATACTTTGAACTTTTGCTGCCTGTTTGTTATTTTGCTGATACTTTGAACTTTTGCTGCCTGTTTGTTATTTTGCTGATACTTTGAACTTTTGCTGCCTGTTTGTTATTTTGCTGATACTTTGAACTTTTGCTGCCTGTTTGTTATTTTGCTGATACTTTGAACTTTTGCTGCCTGTTTGTTATTTTGCTGATACTTTGAACTTTTGCTGCCTGTTTGTTATTTTGCTGATACTTTGAACTTTTGCTGCCTGTTTGTTATTTTGCTGATACTTTGAACTTTTGCTGCCTGTTTGTTATTTTGCTGATACTTTGAACTTTTGCTGCCTGTTTGTTATTTTGCTGATACTTTGAACTTTTGCTGCCTGTTTGTTATTTTGCTGATACTTTGAACTTTTGCTGCCTGTTTGTTATTTTGCTGATACTTTGAACTTTTGCTGCCTGTTTGTTATTTTGCTGATACTTTGAACTTTTGCTGCCTGTTTGTTATTTTGCTGATACTTTGAACTTTTGCTGCCTGTTTGTTATTTTGCTGATACTTTGAACTTTTGCTGCCTGTTTGTTATTTTGCTGATACTTTGAACTTTTGCTGCCTGTTTGTTATTTTGCTGATACTTTGAACTTTTGCTGCCTGTTTGTTATTTTGCTGATACTTTGAACTTTTGCTGCCTGTTTGTTATTTTGCTGATACTTTGAACTTTTGCTGCCTGTTTGTTATTTTGCTGATACTTTGAACTTTTGCTGCCTGTTTGTTATTTTGCTGATACTTTGAACTTTTGCTGCCTGTTTGTTATTTTGCTGATACTTTGAACTTTTGCTGCCTGTTTGTTATTTTGCTGATACTTTGAACTTTTGCTGCCTGTTTGTTATTTTGCTGATACTTTGAACTTTTGCTGCCTGTTTGTTATTTTGCTGATACTTTGAACTTTTGCTGCCTGTTTGTTATTTTGCTGATACTTTGAACTTTTGCTGCCTGTTTGTTATTTTGCTGATACTTTGAACTTTTGCTGCCTGTTTGTTATTTTGCTGATACTTTGAACTTTTGCTGCCTGTTTGTTATTTTGCTGATACTTTGAACTTTTGCTGCCTGTTTGTTATTTTGCTGATACTTTGAACTTTTGCTGCCTGTTTGTTATTTTGCTGATACTTTGAACTTTTGCTGCCTGTTTGTTATTTTGCTGATACTTTGAACTTTTGCTGCCTGTTTGTTATTTTGCTGATACTTTGAACTTTTGCTGCCTGTTTGTTATTTTGCTGATACTTTGAACTTTTGCTGCCTGTTTGTTATTTTGCTGATACTTTGAACTTTTGCTGCCTGTTTGTTATTTTGCTGATACTTTGAACTTTTGCTGCCTGTTTGTTATTTTGCTGATACTTTGAACTTTTGCTGCCTGTTTGTTATTTTGCTGATACTTTGAACTTTTGCTGCCTGTTTGTTATTTTGCTGATACTTTGAACTTTTGCTGCCTGTTTGTTATTTTGCTGATACTTTGAACTTTTGCTGCCTGTTTGTTATTTTGCTGATACTTTGAACTTTTGCTGCCTGTTTGTTATTTTGCTGATACTTTGAACTTTTGCTGCCTGTTTGTTATTTTGCTGATACTTTGAACTTTTGCTGCCTGTTTGTTATTTTGCTGATACTTTGAACTTTTGCTGCCTGTTTGTTATTTTGCTGATACTTTGAACTTTTGCTGCCTGTTTGTTATTTTGCTGATACTTTGAACTTTTGCTGCCTGTTTGTTATTTTGCTGATACTTTGAACTTTTGCTGCCTGTTTGTTATTTTGCTGATACTTTGAACTTTTGCTGCCTGTTTGTTATTTTGCTGATACTTTGAACTTTTGCTGCCTGTTTGTTATTTTGCTGATACTTTGAACTTTTGCTGCCTGTTTGTTATTTTGCTGATACTTTGAACTTTTGCTGCCTGTTTGTTATTTTGCTGATACTTTGAACTTTTGCTGCCTGTTTGTTATTTTGCTGATACTTTGAACTTTTGCTGCCTGTTTGTTATTTTGCTGATACTTTGAACTTTTGCTGCCTGTTTGTTATTTTGCTGATACTTTGAACTTTTGCTGCCTGTTTGTTATTTTGCTGATACTTTGAACTTTTGCTGCCTGTTTGTTATTTTGCTGATACTTTGAACTTTTGCTGCCTGTTTGTTATTTTGCTGATACTTTGAACTTTTGCTGCCTGTTTGTTATTTTGCTGATACTTTGAACTTTTGCTGCCTGTTTGTTATTTTGCTGATACTTTGAACTTTTGCTGCCTGTTTGTTATTTTGCTGATACTTTGAACTTTTGCTGCCTGTTTGTTATTTTGCTGATACTTTGAACTTTTGCTGCCTGTTTGTTATTTTGCTGATACTTTGAACTTTTGCTGCCTGTTTGTTATTTTGCTGATACTTTGAACTTTTGCTGCCTGTTTGTTATTTTGCTGATACTTTGAACTTTTGCTGCCTGTTTGTTATTTTGCTGATACTTTGAACTTTTGCTGCCTGTTTGTTATTTTGCTGATACTTTGAACTTTTGCTGCCTGTTTGTTATTTTGCTGATACTTTGAACTTTTGCTGCCTGTTTGTTATTTTGCTGATACTTTGAACTTTTGCTGACACTTTGATATTCTGCTGACACTTTGATGTTTTGCAGACACTTTATTATTTGGCTGAGTGTTTTTTTGACATGTTACAAAAGAATCAAGAGAAATTGCATTTTGCAGATCAAAAACAGTAGAAAATTACTTAATTTTGCTGCCGTGAGTATAGGAAAAAAACATTCCTATTCAAACTTACTAGTCGTTATAGTTTTAAGTCATTTCAATGATTTTAATTTTTACTTTTTTCATGAAGTCATTTAATTTCCTGTCTCTTTCTTTTTGTTTATTTCATTTTATAATTAGAACTTTTTGCAATTTTCAGAAAGTTCTTATCGAAAAGCCTAGTTATCAAGCATATTTACAAATGCAATATACTGTTGAAGTGTGGATATATAAGGGTGGTGACCCACTTGAGCATTCGCCCAGAATGAACATGCGTACGCATTCGGCTCGCCTAGTCTATTTTTAAGTAAATCGGGGCCGAATGCATGCTCATTCGGAGCGAATGCTCAAGTGTTTCTCCACCTTAACATCAACATGTGACTAACCATCAACCTTAATCACTAACCAATAATATTAATCTTTAAAGTCATAATTTAAAATTAAGAATAAATGCAAGATGACACATACATGAGGCGACTTCCATTGTGCAGACCTGACTGTCCAGAGGGAATTTTGACAGATCCATCATACAAGAGAAAGTCAACTTCAACCTGCAACATAAATAACATTAAGTGAGATAAAGTTATAATTCCTCCGAGGCAATTTTAATGAACTGTAAACCTGCAAAATAAGATTATAATTCCTCCGAGGCAATGTAAATGAACTGTAAACCTGCAAAATAAGATTATAATTCCTCCGAGGCAATGTTAATGAACTTTAAACCTGCAAAATAAGATTATAATTCCTCCGAGGCAATGTTAATGAACGTTAAACCTGCAAAATAAGATTATAATTCCTCCGAGGCAATATTAATGAACTGTAAACCTGCAAAATAAGATTATAATTCCTCCGAGGCAATGTTAATGAANTTTATAAGACAAATAATTTCCACTAAATTTCGTTCTGATATGATATGATAGGATTTCTTTTTTTTATTGGTTATTTATCGCGCCTTATAATGAAATATGTAAATGATTTTTTTCCATTAATAAATAGCCCTTATTCGCGATTTAAAACGTACCTATTTATTATATTCTTTGAATGCTTCGGAAACGAAACTATTTAGGTGTTTCATTTTTCTGAATATTTTTTTAACTAGATATTTCCCGGGAAAACGGCTTGTATCGTTAGATTCGTATTTAAATAGACTAATTTTTGATTTATTTTAAAATTAAAATCATCGGGACAGTTTTCGAGAAATCATTTTTTTCACGGTTTTTTAAAGTCTGTTTCTGGAGACCTCAAAACGTGTAAATCCATCAAAATCTCAAGCCATCATAATACTTTCTCTTTATATTTATGAAAAAGGAAAATCCATAAACATGTTAAAGCACTTATCTCATAAAAGCAAAACAAGACGCTTTCTTCTCTAAATTAATTACCTATTATACTTTCTTAAATATAATGAAAGATTATAATTCTCTAGAAGCAGGAATTCGAGCTTTCTTAAAAACCAAATTTAATTAATTTTAATTAAATTATAAGAAAGTGTTGTTCAGGCAGGAGCTTCTTTTAAGATTTTTGTGTTTTTTTTTTTTATCTTAGGGCTTAGAAGAGCTCTGTCTTATCTTGTCTTTTTATTTCTTTTCCTTATCTAGAGTTTATTTATTTTGTAATCATTTGATTACTAATCTTTATCTTCTTATCTATAATGAACATTTCCTTCTCTACTTTACCAGGAATAAATTATACAAATAAATAAACAATTTTATTGAGTATTAAATGCAAAATTTTCGTATATCTTGACCTCTTATCAATTTCCTCAAATCTGTTTCCACCCTGGTAGCCTCCGGCTTTGAGTTCCCAAGCTATACTTTTAAACAAATCAAGTTTGTAATAAAGTACTATTACCTAATATCATGAGAATTATAAATGATTCCTAATATAAAAATTAACAAATGGATATGTTGATGGCCTGGAGCATTTTTTGGTTAAGCCCAAGCCCAGTTAAACCAAAAGCTTGATAATAAGCAAACTAGAGGTTTAAAAGTAAGCCTTGAAACTTTTTGTAGACCCTACTTATAAATAATTATAATACTAAGTATTCTACATTTACGACTAAAATGGATTTATTGATTTTTAAGTGTATTCACCAAATTTAATTAAAATCGGGTAAGTAGTTTAAACTCAACACTTCTTTAAAGGCGACAAAAAATAATAAAACGTATAAATCAATCACAATCTTAAAAATGGCCCATGCAGTACTTTTTATATATATTTACTACTTAAATGAAAAACAATAGCTGACAAGAAAAAAAAAAATCCAATTTTAGTGGTACCCTTTTCGTTTTCATCATAGACTTGCTTAAGCAACTCGAGCCAAAGGCATTTTTACTCACTACGGATTTTTTCCCCCAGTTTCAAGTGTATTTGACAATGTCACGACGTGTTTTTCTAGTTCAGGGTTGGAGACAATGTTGACTCAATCCATAACGTTATAAATATTGATGAAAAACATGATGACGATGAGGGAAAGTAGTTTTTTGAAGCCCTGAGACTGATTGGAAAACAGTAAAATTGAAGCTAGAGAGGTTATACTGACTGCTATCCAGGTTACAAGGCTGCATTACATGCCATTCATCATGTCCTACATATTTAGTCGCTTTGGCTGAACACGGTCCATGTTACTATGTAGTTCTACAATGTGTTAATAAACTTGTTCTCTAGAAACAAGCTTATTAACTAGAGCTTATTTAGGCTCTGCATGAAATTAACATCCAAAACAAGAATTCGAAAACCATCAATCGATTACTTTTTAAAAGGGAAGGAATAGTTTAGGGGAGGAATTTATGTTACTAGGCAGTAAAATGGAATTTTGCTGATCATTTTTATTTTTCCTCACTAATAATAGTAGGAAAAGTATTGTGTTCACCAAACATTTTTTTTTCGAGATTTCAACGGAATTGTCCGTTTTAGGTGTTTTTAAGACCTCCTGAGTGGTTTTCAGCATGACGTATGTATGTGTGTTATCATCGTAGCGCCCAAAGTATTTAACCTAGGGAGTTGAAACTTGGCAGAAAAATCAGTCTCAACCTGTAGTTGTGCCGCCCAGAAAAACAACTTTTTCCGCCATCTTGAACCCAGTTTGCTTAGTCAGCAAAAATTAAAAAAAATCGTAATAAATCGAAAATGGTCCTGATCGAGTTGAAATTTGGCACGAATGTATCTCTCTGTATGAAAAACAAGCCCACCAAATTTCATTTTGATATTGGCCGCCATTTTGAAGTTATCCATTTTTTAATTTTTAAACTTTAACGGTTAATAATACTGAAATTACATATAGGTTTTTTACTTATAGCATATCGTTGGAACCGGAAAAAATATTAAAAAAACCCAATGAAATTCTATTAATTAGTTTAAAAGTTATAAGTGAATATAATTACTTATTAGTGCGATAATTTCGATGACGTCAAAGTTTGTTTACATCTGTCAAAATACCTCCAAACTTCAAATAATTAAATAAAATATAGGTATTAAAAATAAGGTTTTTTTTAAAGAATGATAATAAATCAGTTAGTTTAGATCGGTCACCCATCCAAGTTCTGACCACGTCCAATGCTGCTCCCTCCTGCTGCGAAGTAGAAGGAGAGGCCACTTTAGTGGCCTGTGAAGTGAGGAAAAGTTCCGAGGTACCACGTACCCGATTTTTTTACTACGTTTTTATTAACTTGGTTTCTTGTTTGTATGTTTGTTTGTTTGTTTGTCCGGTACAAATCTTGCGATCGAATTTTAACTAACATCCCGAGTAGCTAGACATTTGAAACTTTCAGAACAGCTCAGAACACGATGACAATGCATTATTTTAATGCTTTTAGTAATTTTTCAGCAGAATTTAATTCGTTTTCAGCAAATTTGCTG